>HE671962.1:278706-353689 GCA_000313835.2 Heliconius melpomene melpomene | reverse complement strand
GGTAATTGGAGTTGGCCGGTTCTATCTAGGACCTGCTGTCTGAGCCGGATTAATTTTCAATAGACCGGACGACATTTTCATGGGCATTTCGATCCTGCTCGTACTTCTAATATCATATTTCGTTTAGAAATATTTCGGTGAAACAGGTGAGACCTGTTGAAAATTACGCTCTAGAGACGGTGGTGTCATCCTAAGAAAAATGTTTTTCTAGGTTCTACATTAAGAATCTAGCTAGACCACCGGAAACAGGCTACAAAAGGTAACAATTTTGTGTAATTTAGAGGGGAGGCTACGCAAGGGCTTCATGAATAATAATCGATACTTATATAAACAGGTTAGTAAATTATTATCAAAAGAAGTGAGCACGTCTAGCCTTATTATTTAGACGGTTATGAGAGCTTCCTTTCCTACTCATGCTTATCAGCGAGTTGCGAAACATCTTCTAAAATTTGTTTGTAAGCAGATTATAAGTAAATCTAATAATTGAAGTTAGATTGTTTTGGCCCAGCTTCCGACAGAGCGATTATTAATTGAATTAAAAAATTAAGCAATTTACAATTCTTTGTTTGCTTATAAATAAAACAATGTTACTCATGTTTTTTGTGGTTTTACAGATCAATTTATCTGAATGTATCAGAATCAATTTATACAATCATTCTGATTTAGATCACATAGCGTCGTACGTGGTCACCAGGAGTTATAAACACGTCTCTCACAGATGCTGTGCATCGTCACATCCCAAATAATAGTACAAGTTTTACATAACAATAAAACTTGTATTATTGTGGAGAGACGATGCACAGCATCATTTTAAGGCTCCTGGTGAGAATCTGCTATGAGGTAAGAAGCGTAGTGTCGCCTTTTATACGTTCCGGCGCCCTACCACCTGAGACCACGTGACTTCCGGCGAATCGCTGATTGGACCAAAACAGCAACCGGAAGTGAACATCATTGGATAATCAAAGGGAAGTATACAGCGCTCTCTCACAGATGCTGTGCATCGTCTCTCCACAATAATACAAGTTTTATTGTTATGTAAAACTTGTACTATTTATTTCACTTTCTTCTTCTTCAATTTTCTTATCTAGTATATTTAATCCTTTCTCTATATTTTTTATAAGAATCTTATCATAATCTGCATCACTTTGTTTTATTTTATTGATTTCATCTTTTGCTAAATTTAATAACTTTTTAAAAATAATTACATTATCTGAATCTTTAGTGTTCTCAGAAATATCTATGCCGTCGTTATTTTCATTAAATGCTAATGTATTTTCATTTATCTCATCAAAAAAGTTCATATTTTTCTTGACATTTTCGCTTTTTATTTCTTGTTTTATTATCTCGACCACATTTTGAACACTATCCACGTGAAAGTTATCTAAAACTTTATAAAAATTCGCGCCATATTTAATATATTTCAAAATATGTCTGTTTTTTTGTTCGCACTCATCCCCCAAATTGGCACATCGTCGTACACGAATATCGAAATTTGGATTTTTAGGCATTTTTATGTTGTAATTATTACTTTTTGCTAATATATTTATCACTGCCGCTATAATAATTCCAGCCAGAATCATTTTAAATAGGATTTTAGGGGATTTTAAACGATTTTCGTGATAATTATAATAAGTTTTGATACAAGTACATGTACATATGTTGTTACGTCTCCGATAATATAATGCAGACTGTTTTTAGTATAACCATTAATGTCATAAGTTATCGCTTTTCGTGAAATAAAGGGCGTGAGTTCAATTTTGTTTGTAAATTCGTCTTTTTCTATTATTGATAGTTAAAGAATAATTAATTATTTTTTCATAATTAATTACGTATTTAAAAAACCGGTCAAATGCTATTCGGACTCGCAAGCCGAGGGCTCTGTATCCATGTTTAATATTGTTTGCCAACGGGTACATAAAAGTTGACAAATTAAATTTGCGGACAGATGTATTATTTTATGAAACTAATTACAATTAAGTATAAGTTTGCAACATTTTTTTTCTATGAAATATCTATTAATTTTCACTATTTAGATTTTTCCTTTATTCGTAGTTACTGCAAGTTCTCACTTTTTGCCAAATTTCATAATTGTTAGTCCACAGGATCCACAGGAAGTGCCTTACAGGTTTTGATTAGGAGGCGAATTTCATACAAAATGCAGAAGAGCAGAAATGAAAATATTAATAAACAATAATTTATTCTCCAAGTGGGGAGTGGGCGCGTTGCGCCGACCTTATAGTTTGTGGTTTTCATTTAATATTATCAGTATTTCAGTGACAAGTAAGTATTAAGACATTATGTCTAACATTTTCTTCCGAAAGTTTGCGTATAGAGGAAGAACTCTGTGCCGTGTATTCAGTTGGGAGGGAAAATGAAAATTATTCATTCACACGAGTGGGAAGCGAACCTACGGCCATCGACTAATAGTCACACGTTGTACTACTGCGACATGCTGGCCTCGCGTACACGATGACCAAAAAAAATATCTGTGTACTAATTCAAGATTTCAGCAAATTCAATATACTGTTAGAAGGAATCTTAACGCATACATTTATTTACTATTTATACAGTAAATAAAATCTATACGATTACACAGAATGCTTGGAACGGAAGCGGTTTACGATAAGAACAAGGAAACTAAGAATTCTACGTAGGTATGTTGATTCTAAAACATGGCTTACTATTTATATACCTAGTAAAGTATTATTAATTTATATAAGGTGTTGTGGTAAAAACCGACTTATTTTTCTTCCCAGAGAGGAGAAATAATTTAAGTATAATCCCCTACAGGTTATTGTAAACACGTTATTGTCTTTAACAATTATTTCACCACTATCGATATATAGATTAATCGATGCAATAATGAAGTAATTGCGGCGTTGAGTTCCGCTAATCAACACGCCTCCAGAATTTGGCAGGAAGTATCCATTAGATTCCTAGATTTCCCTTGCCTACTCTATTGTATTTACCAAAAAATCTAGCTGAATATTAAAAAATATAAAAGGTGAAAATGAAACAAAAAATCCATAATAAACGTTCAAACAGCATATATTGTTGCAGAAATAAAAAAATACATGGTACAAATAAACTCTTTTGTTTACAATTCACATTTTTATACCAAAATCGATCCATTTTTCAAATTCAGTCCAAAAATCCAAATAGTCTAAATAACTTATAATTGTGTTAATGTTATCAAAATAGCAATAGTCCATAAAAAATGGACCCAAATTGGTCCAAAACTGCGAATTGAGCCTAAACTAAATAACCTTAAAAACTAAAAATGTTGTGACGGAGGAAAAAATCAAACGTCTCGATTTTTTTAAAACTAATAATTTATTTCATTAAAAATACACAAAATTGCATAAAATGCCGGTGTCGATAATTTCAAAGATTACAATTAACTTACATATTTTCATTTATAAATACAGGATGCTCGGAAAATGATCTGTATAGAGATTTCGAAACATCCTATAGTTTGGTTGGTGATACAGTTGAGTTGTTTTAAAAAATATAAAAAAATAGTGTAAAACTACGTAAAGGTTTAATTTCATAAAAAAAGTAAATGAATAAAAGATCTTGTTCAATTTCATTTTCACTATACAAAAATAAGCACATTAAATATTTGTTTAAAAAAACCAATTGTTTAGTACTCATTTCGACCCAAAAAATACTCGACTTTTGTACCACCAAGCAAACAAAAAGATAACGTATCAATAAAAAACCAACTTGTCATTTTAACAACACTAGACTTAATTCTAGGTAATGTCAAATTGTAGACCCAAAAAATATATTAAAAAAAAAAATAAAAGTGTCGTCAAAACGGAGCCTTGTTCGACTAAAATCATTCCGCCATATTAATAAAAAGGCGTTGCCATCTCTTTCTCTCTTCTATACGTTAGAAAGAGACAGAAAATACATTTTTTAAGGGAATTATTGAAACTACGTCTACAGATTATATAGAGTATTGTTTTTGTTATTTTTTTTATTAATATGGCAGACTTTTCTCAACATGGTTTCATTTTCAAGGCGGATACAACGTTTATGGCAGGCGTGAGGTACTTTCCGTAAATTTGAAGCCGTTTCGATACCATGTTGAAAATTACGTCAAAAACTTTTAAAAAATAAAAAAATACATGAAAATTAAAAAATAAAATAAGGAATAAGTTAAAATCTACGAAACGTAGGCTATATATTATTTTATTTTTCAAAATATATATCCGAAACCGACGTATGTCTGTGCAATGACGGTATTCGGACGGTCAAGGATAATAAATTATAGAGCATTATTTCTTTTTTCTGTTTATTTATTTATTTATTTCATATATTACTGAAAGGTGGTCCCGTTACTTTATTATGTTTATTAGGACGCCTGTATCTTATTGCGTATCTGTGGAATATATCTAATATTTATCAACCTTGACCACTTTACAATATAAGCACAAAAGGGAGAAACCCCCAAACATGGAAAGCATTACATGCCATTATAAAAATTACAATTAAACGCACCAAAAAAAGAAATCGTCGGTTAGTTTTAAAAGAAAATGTTGCCATTTGTCGAAACTAATTTAAAAGAACATCATAAGACATTATGAACACATTTTGTATAAAAAAAAACATATAAATGAAGAATCTACTAAGATTTTATTGTTTAATTTTAATTTCAACGATGCAAAGACCTAACAGCATACACCCTAGAGCAAAAAATCCGTTCAAAACTAACGAACACGCAGTAGAATGATTCAAAAAACGCCCGAGTTTTCCATTTAAGACACGTGGCAAGTCATAAGAGATAGCGTTTTCCACATAATAGATAGCGTTTTACACGTCCTACACTAACCTAGTGCTCAACGCGAAGCCGAGCTCAAGCTTGGTGGGTTACACAAATATTTTTGTATGAAGCGATAATTATTAATAATATGCAATAATTTTGAACCCTTATATTTACGTTTTGAAAGCGAGATGGCAGTGTTGTTTTTGAGTTTTATCTGTGGACAAAGTTGTGTTAGTTAGTCGATATCTGTAGTTCTTAGAGACTCTAGTGATTTAGTACTATTTTTCAAATTCAAATTTGAACTTATTTGAAGAATAATACATATCGTATGTATGTATTAAAGCACGTAAGGATTTTTGGCGGAGAAATGCTTAAAGCTGGCTACTATTTTAAGATAGAGGTTGACACAATTTGTTATATACGACAACCTCGTAGAACCATTTTTTTAATGGAATCAAAACTATACTAAATGTCATAGTAAATTTATGACATTACAATGATAAAATATTAACATCTTTTAATTTAACGTATGAACGGTACGTTTACTCACCTCTATGCGGGCTGCGGCGTGCTGGACTTGTCCTTCTTCTTTTCCTTCTTCTTCTTGAGGAAGGAGGGCGTGCGGAGGCCCTTCTTCTTCTTCTTGTCCTTCTTGGGGGACTCCTCCGTTGATACCTCCTTGGATGGAGAACCCTAGAATTCAAAATATATTCCTTTAGTATATTCTTAAAACAAAAGGTTAATATTGAAAAATTAATGAACACATTGTAAGAAACATATCACAACGATTGTGGTACGTGGTGAGAAACAAGAACTAATCTCACCTCTTTACTGCTATGCGAGAAGGTACTTTGATGGGCATCAGAGTGGTCGCCGTTCACAGTGTGCTCGCCTAAACAAATAATCATTTCTTATTATTATTGCTTTTTTATGAAAATTATTATATTTTTTATGTTACCTAATAATATAATTTAAATCATTTAACATTGCAAAAAATCATCGTATAATGTTTTGAATCACTCTATAAGAGCAATTCAAAACAAAATTTTCCGTTTCTGTTGTTTTATACAGGTTCACGCTGTCTCCCGCACATCGCAGGGTAGGTAAAGGGAACCTGAAATCGAATCCACAACCTGTCGCGTTACAGTCGGGCGCTTGTGCCCCTGCGTCGCTACTGACCTCTTATGTCATGATCCTAAAATGGACATATTATCTATTTTTCTTAACGTCTAAATAGCATGCGCAAGATGCGTGTTAACCAAAATGTATATGTACATATCTATAATTTAATATTAAAACTCACCCTTGTTCGATATCCGCAAGCTTCTTTGCCGAAACCAACCAAAAGCTAAGCATGCGTTAAAAATTAACATTCCAAACAAAAAGCACAAGTTTTAAAACAAAAATTGTCTTTGGTTGCAATTTTATGCAAAAAAAACTACCCACATAACTGTTACACCTAGACAATGAAAAATTACCTCAAATTTTCAAATAATTATTAACCCATAATAAATGAGTTCATGACTTCGATTTTAGTGGCCTTTCATTTTGTTTATAAATTTAAAGTTAAATAAATTGACTCCAATAAAACAAATGTGCAAGCAACATGAACTGTAATATAATAGCATTAAAACAAGCTGTTTTAAAACAAAAGACAATACAAACACAAAGAAATAAATGTTTTGGAAGATAATCCCCAAATGTTTTTTTTTATTTAAACTGTATTACGTACAATGTCTTCATAATAATAATTTCTATAATAATATGTATTTCAGGAACTGAAATGTTGTTTCTTTTATATGCTCTTTAAATAACTCTATGCACAAAAGCTTTTGTAAATTAAATAAATATAATACAGTTTATATAAGAAATAACTAAATTAGTAAAAAATAGACATGCAACATTTAAAAAAACAAATACAATTTATATACATTATATATCTATATATCTTACAAGGTAAAAAAGAAACAAGAAATAAAACAATACGAACCAGTCAGACAAAGGGACAAAACCAGGAATATTTGAAAAAACGTTTACTTTTTTAAATTTATGTAGCGAATTATCAATTATGTTTGAAAAATAAAATAAAATTAGAAGCTACCATCTAACCTACAGTTAAAATCACTTAAATTCAAACTTTCCGTAGATCTAAATTTCGACACGATTTTAAAATACAATGCGTGCTCATACGACGGCCATGTTGAATACAATTTTTTACATTTTTTTCTTAAATCAAATAACAATTTCTTTCTTTCCACTGAACCTATTTCAACATTATTTTCTATTCTAGAATTTGATTCACATGTATTATAATTAGAGCACGTTTCTGTTAAGAATGTATTCTCTGCCATACTTTCATTATTCACTTCATTATCATTAACTTCACTTTTATCATTATTTTTTATTTCATCATTAAAATCAAATGTAAGAAAACTTGGTAATTCTTTATTTCTACGAGTTTTATATTTAGGTTCATCAGCAGATAATGATTCATCAAAAGACAACCAATATTTAATGCCACCACTGTGCGCAGTTTGGGACATTTGCAATATGTTATCTTTTTTAACGAATGGTGAACCTAAAATTGTATCATCTCTTTCGTACAGAACACTTAAGTCATCACCTATAAAACTATTATCAACATGTTTGATAGGTGAGGCTGTACATTCTTTGAAAATCTCATCTCGAAGTAAATTAAATTCATCACCAATGAACGCTGTGTTCATAGCTCTATTTATAACGTAAGTTTCATTAAGTTTAGAGTCTTCGTGTAATTTGAGAGATGTTTCTAGGTCGTTCAACGTCGAATTAGTAGATATTTTTGAATGATCATCAGTAATTTCTTTACCATCATTAGATGTATCATTAATTAATGACACATTCTGATAATTTGGAGAGTTGTCGTCAAAATTAAGCCATTCTTGCGAAGTTGTAAATAAAATATCTTCTAAATCAACTACAGTTATGACATTTTTAATACGTTTTGTTTTATTTTTTTTATAATTTTGGTAACAAACATGAAAGACTGAATTAAAAACATAATACATTATGGCTTCGATAACTTTATTAGCATCTTGAGCATCTGTATCGCTGATTTCAGTTAATATTGTTTCATTTAAATGCAATTCTTTATCAATCTCTGTTACTATTTGTGCTATAGAAAAGTATTCTTCTTTATCTTTTATATCTTTGATAATTACTTCTTCTGAAACGTTAAGCTTATTTTCATTAATAATAAAATCCATTCTATTCAAAATAGATGTGACTATGTCTGTTATTATTTCGTACTTTTCAAACTCTGCTGAGGAATCTAAACTTAATCTTCCAACGGAACTTAAGCCACTTAAAGAACTAAGTCTATCGATATTTACATTACTCTCTTCCTTTTTAGTTTCATCATTACTTTGATCTTTATTTTGAGTTACATTGGTTACATTATAAATGATATTACCATTATGCTCTTCAAGAGATTTCAATGTTGTCAAAACGTCATTTATATTATTATTTTCAAAAAAATTATCTTTATTACATTCATTATTCGAATCATTGGAAGAATCACTTGCACTCACTTTAGATTCTTCTAAAATTGGTTCCAAAATAATCTTTTTAGATATATCTATAACCTTCTTGGGAGATTTTCTTGGACTTTCTTTTTTGTTATAGTCTTCGCAATAGAATTTTATGGGCACAGAGTAATCTCTTATATCTTTTTCAACAAGGTCCCTAACTGGACTTTCATAAGCCGCGGGTTCAAATTCTAAATCGTCTGAAAAACTATGATATTCACCTTCTGTTGATTCTAACGATAAATCATTAATATTTTCTTTTCTTTTAATATCTTCAATAATTATTGCAGGTATGGCTTTATATATTTCCACAACATCATCTCGGGACTTAACACCTAGTATATAATCGTTTTCTATAACTTCTTTATTATTAATTATACTAATTTCCTTCAGTTTTTCAACAACAGTTTGGTTAGCAGAAGCAAAACCATTCCCTATATCACCGATATAGTTATCTTCATTGAACTCTTGACTGTCTACGAACTCCGAAAGAGATGTTTTTAAAATTGGTTCACTGAAATTTTGGGTTTGGTTCACTTTAACATTATTAAACTCTGTCTCATCTATACATTTTTGAAATACGTTATCTACTGAAAAGTATTTAGATTTGAGCTTATTGTTCTTCATAGATCGTCTGGGGTAAGAAGATATAATTGTTCCGCACGAATTACACTTAGGTACATGAAAGTGTGTTGGCTCGGGGTCTTTAATATACGAATTTATGAAACTACTGTGAGACCTAGTTCTGTATAGTTTAGTGATATCTCTTTTACTCTTACGAGGTAAAGAACGCGTTCGAAAAGGAGAATCTACTTTACTATCCCATTCTAAGGAAGAAACGGAATATAAACTAGAACGACTACTCAAGTTACCAGGATTATATATAGCAATTTCCTCGTTAAGTCTACTATTTAGACTTATTTTACATTTTGGATGTCTGTCTGTTTCGTATTGAGTTATGACATTGGAAAAATTAAGATTTCTCGAATATTTGTGAAGAGAACGCTTGTGAGATGTGCGAGCTTCGTTAGTTTCAGTTAGCTTTGTACCTGTTAGGAGTTTAGTGGTGTTAGTAAGACTCAAAGGGAAGATGGAATTTTTTAGCTAATGGAAAAAAAAATACTAAAATTTCGTATATCTTTTTAAAGTTCCACGATTCAAAGTATGTAGTACCATTGCCTGATATCTTACCCAACTGATGTATATATTCATATATAAGCTAAATACTTTTATAACCACAAAAAAGGCAAAAAATATTTTATATGAACTTTTTTTATACGAAATTTTAATATAAAATATAATGTTATACAAAAAAGTAGTAAATATATACAATAAAACAATAATTAATAAACTGTTTACCTATAAATACTCAAAAAATAATATACTATGGGTGTAATGGGAACAACGCAACTTAAGACGTCACAGGACAATAACCTAGCACGAGATCATGGAATTAATGAAAGACGACATGAAATGAATACAATTTCTATGAAGCACTGCTCTCTAGCAACATTGATAGTTTAAAACACTTTCAATTTTCTAGTTCTCTTACTTTCTCTATTCATTAATTATTTTTTCTCCATCACTGCATTCTTTCATAAATTTCTTAACACTTAATAACAACAAAAATATAATCTATATCTTTCATGTAATCCAAATCCATTCTCACATTCTTTTCCTATATCATTACTCCCTCATCCTCCATACACCTTTCTTCCACACACTTGTACTTTTTCTATATTTTATGTATAAAACTGAGAGATCGACTTTCTCATTGACTCTCCTCCCTATTCTCATTTGTCATCTTTCCACTCTCGATTTCTATGGAGATTTTCTATTACCCACTCTCATTCTATAAAATAGAAAATAGGGAGGAAAAAAAATCTATTTCCTATTTTATTCTCTTCTAATCTTCTATCTATATCTCCCCCACTCTCGCACTCTTATCTTACTCCACCTCCCTCTCACTTTCCCAATCCTCTATCTATATCACCCTCAAGGTCACTCTTTTATCTATCGCTGACTCTCTCACTTCCAACTCTCCTTCCCAAAACTCCCTCTCTAATTCCTCCCTTTCATTCAGTTTCTCATCATCTTTCATTACACTAGCTCCCACCTCTTATCATCCTTTATATCACTCCCTCCCACTCCCTTAACTATCCCTATCTCCATCTCTCTCTCACCTCTCCCAACGGGACCCTGGACGGTATACTGTCTGACGACAATCGGTCCTTGTATAGGCATCGGTACTGAGGAAGTGCCTGACGGTACTGACGATGTCGAATCTAGGAACACCTCGTCATCGGACAGCAGGTTCGGATCCCGGGAATCTTAGTTAAAGTAATTTTTTTACATATTTATTTATAGATAGGTTTTTGAGGATATCTTATTTTTGGGACTTATATATATATATATAGTATTAGTATGTACTAGTAAGAAATAATAGGATATATTTTTTAATATATTATTATTAAAATTATATCACGCTATCTGTGCACGTGTCGAAATTGAATTGGAAGAAAAAAAATCGTGCATAGCATTTTCTTTAGAGGCAAACATTTCGTTACTTGCAAAAATAAAAAATATTAATGAAATTAACATAATTTTTTTAAATTTAAAACTAAATAAATTAATATAACTTTTTTGCAAGTAACACGTAATAACAATGCGTAAAATAGCAAAAAAAATATATATTTTAGATACAAACCTCTGGTCCTATCGGCGTGCTCGCGCTCCGCTGACAAGAAATCTGTCGTGTCCACTATAAAATATACATGCACACTACTTTATATACGAAAAATGCAATGAAAAAAAAATGATCAAATTTTGACCTTTCTTTCAAAAAAAAAGAATAAAAATTGAAAGAAATACACACACCAAACATTTGGTTGCGAAAATTTAAATCAAATACTGACTTATTAGGTTTAACCTTAAAAAAACAAACAAAAAATAGAATATAAGTAAAAAAAAAAGTCTGTCTTAATGTAAGTGATAAAAGAAAACATGTCATCAAGATCAAGCAATTAGTTAGTTATAAAGGTAAAGTAATGTGATTAAGCTTTCATCGAAAATTCTAAATCGGCTTAGCTTAGGCTTTTAAATATAAATAGTTACTATGAGTAAAATTTAAACCAAAAAATAAACGAAACTTAAGTTTCGTATAATAAATAATAAAAGGGATATAGACTGATTATAAGTAAAATGAAAACAAATAAAAAAGATCCAATGATGTATGAGGCCAGATATGGCGCAGGACACAAGCGTGTAACTGTAAACACGATACGGTTGTGGGTTCGATTCCAATTCGAGGAAATTAAATATTTAATATCCTCCAGAATTCGGCGAAAAGTGAGAAGCGTAGCGTCTTAACGATAAGCTCCCTCTGTCTACCATGCTATATGCGGGATACAGCATGAATAATATTACAATAATAAATTCATTTAGACAAAAAAAATATTAATAATTCATGAAAATTATGAAGTTTTTTTTTAATAATGCTTACAGTAATATAATTTAAAAATATCGTTATGAAATACCATATTTTTTTTTAAATGTATATATATCATCAAAATGATGATAATACGGTCAACAAGTAGTGGCCGGCCTGAAGTTAGTTGCAGATGGCATTCTTATTTCTGTTTATTTTCTTCTATAATGCATAATGTGCAAAAGTTCTCAGTCTTGCTTCAGGGTAGCCACGACTCGTCAGCCCTGCTGTATACTAGTCTAGACTAGACCAACCTAAGATATGCATTTTATTCATACAACCACATGCATCAAAAAAGAGTCAATGCATCAAAATGCTCAAATAAAAAGAAAAAGACCTAAACAAAAATTAAACAAAAAATGTTTTTTTCCGTTATTTTCTTACCATCACTCAACACGACCTCTGGCTGACTGCGCACGGGCACTTGCTTGGTCTCTATCCGGAGAACACGTTGCTCTGTAAAGTTGTATCAAAATATGCTCAGTTTTTATTAAGCGTTAGCTTAGGTATTTTATTAACTAAATTGGTGTCAAACAGGTCTTCCCCTAAGTATTCGACAACAAAAAACCATCAGATATTGGAATAAAATAATGTAAGCTTTTTTTTGCTTCCACTATAGAATGTGGGAATCGAACCCACAATCTGTCACGTGTACACAGCCTTGCGGCTATTTAGTCGCACGCTTGTGCCCTTGAGCTACGACTGACCTCTTATGTAAACTTGATCATTATTTAGATTACTATTTAAATAATAATGGTTAATTTAATATATTATAATTATAGTTAATTAACATTAATTATATTATTTTAGATCCTAGTTGTGGCACAGGGGCACAAGCATGCGACTGTAAGCGCGACAGTGTTCGATTACTACTTGAGGAAATTAAATATTTAATATTCAACTTGTCACGCTCTAGTAACGAGATAAAGCACAGTGTTGAGTTCCGCCACTCAATAAACAAAATAAATACCTTTAGAATTCGGTGAAAAGTGGGTCATACATAGTAATAAGGTCATAACACCAGCTTCGCAAGTGCCCCTGTCTCTAATCATCATGTACAGGATACAGAGTGAACCTACAAAAATAAATTAATAAAAGTAACTCACCATCGCGTGACTCATCCTCAGTGTCAGAAGGCGCGGTGTTGGGTGACGTAATTTGAGCTGCGCTCACCGCCTCCGACTCGGAGATGTCGGTGTCGTCTGGAATAAGAAAGTTATTTATTTGTCTATAAATAATATGACCTCTCTCCCGAGCGGGTATCGAACCAGTAGAAGCAGCCCCAAAAGTGTAAACATTATTTTTTTAGCTTCACTCTATATCCCGCACATAGCAGGCAACATGGAAAGCTCTGAAAAGTTAAGAGATTCCGTTCACCATACACACATTCACACTTCCGTTCTTCCGCCGAATTCTTGAGACATTGTATAAATAGTGGCGGATCTCAACGCCGCACTTTGCACTGTGAGAATTGAATTCAAATTATCAAATAAGAAAATGGTTCTTCGAGTCAACCCTCCACCGATCATAATAAAAAATCACTGTGGTATGGCATACCATACCTGGTATGGCTTAGTTGGTCAGAACGCTTAGACGGTTTCCAAACAGGAGTTTAAATTTTTAATACGTTTTCTTAATAAGTATTTTTCTTTCCTAAGTGTGGAATAACACTTTAAAAATGTTAAAATATCACTATATCTCTATCTCTCTCTCCATTCTACTCACAATCGTGCCGCTGTTTCCTCTCAACAGTGCGTCGGTACTCGTCTATCTCGTTGTCGGTGACTTGGTCGAACGGGTTGCGGGCGTAGGGCGCGCTGTATACGGCCGCGTTGTGTTGGTAGCCGCGTTGGATTATACCTTTGGACGCTGCGCCCATTAATACCTGGTGTAAAAATTGGAATTATGTGTCATTTTTATACCTTTTTTGCCTGAGGAAATTGACCTATGAAAATCTAATATATGTTAATCATCTGAGTAATTAATTATCTAGTATCTTAAAAGTGTAAAGATACCGTACTTAAGTTTCTCGATTCATTATACAATTATTTGTCTATCTATCTGCCATGACTTATTACTTACAATTATGTGATATATATAATAATTTCTCTAAAAATAAACGGCAATACAAAATCCTACATTATAAATTCATATTCAAACAAAAGATTATAAACTAAGAGGCCAGTCGTGGCGCAGGGGCAATAGGTCCCTCTTCCTACCCTGCTGTGTCCGGGATACAGCGTGAAGCTGATTTGATTTTAATTTTTATGTTATATACTACAGTGAACAAACGGCCGCCTTGAAGCAAGGGTCGCCTGAAATTTTGCCCCAAGTTTACTAGGGAAGAAGAAAGAAACTTCATATCTGCGTAGATGTCAACAGCTAACTTCAGAGCGGCCACGACTAGCAGACTCAAAATATCCTATAAACGTTCAATACTCACCACATGATCCCCAGTGTGGGTATTAACGGCGTCCTCACCCACTAGCTTGGACGCTTCATCCCATGTAACACCCTCTAGTATGTGGGACTGTGGGCCCGCGCTTATTTTGTCCGCACGACGGTTATCTTTTATCTGTTTTTTGTTTTAAATAGCAAAATTTTTAATAATAATATAGAAAGTTCTAGAAATATGAATAAAGCAATAGTTTTTTTTTTATAAAGACCAAAAAAAGTGTTATTAAGGATGAAAAACTTATCAGTAATTTTAATTATATTAAATGTATACAAAAGGTTTTTTCTGCCAATTATAAAATTTTTTTTTTAAAAAAACCATCAAATTCAAGAACAATTTTTTTATAATATAATATTTAAAAACATAAGAAAAAAAACATTTTTGCTGCATACCTGTTGTTGCAGCTGCTTGAATTCCTTAGGATTTGTATTTTTGGGTACAAATTGTAGCGTATCTATTTTCACTGGAGTACTAGAGTGCGCCGGGGAGCCGTCTTGCACCCACTTTTATTCCAAATTGTCAGAAAAATCACCATTTTTTGGAATTATTTTTGTCCACGATCACCGTGTAGGGAAAAGAAAATACACAATAATTAGTAAAATGTTGCCATTTCATGTTTAAAAAGCAAGGAATAAGGGTTAGTTCATTGATTGATTGTTTGATAAATAGAGGAGAATAAAAGAGGTGCGGAAAAAAAAGCGTTTTATCCTGGTATCATCGAGCATGTACAGTATATTTTATAGTTTATGAAAAAAAAAAATATATTCCCATGCAAAGCTTGAAAATTAATGTGCATTACATTTTAGATCAAAAAATAGCTATTTCATTTAAATAATAAAAACAAGATGATCCAAGAGTTGCAAAAGGAAAAAAATGACAAAAAAAACAATTGGGTGCAAGGAGAAGGTTTTTTCATATATGGCAACATTTTATCTAATCATTCTTTTGCCCTCCTACACTGTACAAACTCGATGGTTTTTGTATTAGATAAAATTATTTTATCCACCAGGGTAAAATATGAAATGCTGTTGAATTAATAAAAAAAAGCTAAAATTTTCATTAAGAGCTGTGTAGTATGTAATGTTAATAGAAAATATAAGAATTATGACTGTAATGACCGCACCAAAAGTGTTAATAAAATTGGGTATTTGATTAATAATATTATATTTTATATACAAAAATACATACTAAGCAAAAATATAAACTACACATTTTGTCGAAAAAAGTTTCATTTCATAATACATATATTAAAATATTATTATCACAATAATAATAATAAATGATAATAAAATGTGATATCTAAATGTTCATATGTACGTTGTATCTAAATGTAGAATCAAGCAACATTAGCTTGATTCTACATCGCACGTCACTTCATTATAGCTCGTAAATTTATGGGTCTGTGATTCTTTTTGTCTTAAAATTACGGTTTTTATAAATTTCCTTACATTTCACAATTCAAATACGCTATTTTAATTTAAATAATAAATATCCTTAACTTTTAAATTCACAAATAAAAGCATATACGATTTTTTATTATGGTAGTAAAAAAAATATTAAATATATTTTTTACATAAATTACAATATCTATGTACGAGTTACATATCATATAGTATAAATAAGCATCAAATGCCCAATTTTAAGTTATTAAAAATAAGAAACCCAGAACCTATAGAGAAAATAAAAAAGAAAATGGCGGCACATTTACCTCTTCGTTGTTAGCGTCCACCCACTGCAAAACATTATTGTATTAGTCACAATTCAAACACAAAAAAACACAGCATTTAGTAAATAAATGAAAAAAAAAAATTCAATAGCATTTCGTGTGTGACATATAAAAGAATAGATGTTACGTTTTTTTAAATACATCTTTAATATGTATAGTTCTATTAAGCATAATTTGAAAGCGATACTTTTTTAAAATTTTGACAAAAACTATTAGACCAAAATTATGACAATTTTCATTTTGAACTTTTTAAAGACATGTAGACAATAATGATCATGTCATTTGTTACTACAACAACATTAGAAAGAAATTACCAGTTTTTGCCAAAAAAAAACATCTGCGCAATATAAATCTTTAAATACACACAAATAGCAAATATTTAACTTATTCTAATGTAAATATAAATATATAAAAAAAATATAATTTATGACTAAATCGATTCGTTGACAGTCAAATAAAAAAATAGAAAAAATCGACAATTTGCGCGATTATAGAAAATAAAAAAAGTTATATTTTACTATTATTTTTAAATATTATTATTATTATTTAAGGAATGTTTAAAGATTAATTAACTATTGCATAAGATAATGTCTGCGTTCCTTTTTAAAACTTTAATGACAATATAATTTTCACACACTATAAAAGTTTTTAAAAAATAACAGATAATAAGTAGAAAAAAATAAAAAATGCCTACAATTTAAAGACGCCTAATTAACAATATTTAAAAAGACTACAAAGTTATTTTTTTTCGTATTTTTTGTTTTTTTTTTATAAATAAATTCTATTTAATTTAGCGTTATAATGATATAATCTAAATATACTAAGAACTACTATGATGTTCTACTTTAAATATTTGGATCTGATTTTCATTATAAGTTAAATTTTTGATAAAATTAAATTAACAAGCCTCTATATAGGAATTTTAAACACTTTCGATGTAGTAAATAATCTGTTGTAACCTTCAAAAAGTATTGAATGTAATTTATACACATATACATGACACTTGCATAATGAGTACAAGTTGAAAGTTATTCCATCAAAAACAAAAAAACATATGAAGAGAATAATCTATATCTATTAATTTATTATTATTTTTGGTATTTTCAAGTAAAATCTCAAGCATCCAAGCAAACACATGTTAGTCTTTATATTAGAAAAAAATACACCTTAATTCAAAATATTAAAGAAAAAATTACACAATATGGCTGATATACAGAAAAAAAAGTTACTTTAAATATAAAATCTATTGAAATAAAAATACAACTGGGCTTATTTCTTAATTCATCCTACGGCTTCTTTAAACCTCTCCCAAGAAAAGAAAAAAAACCATTTGATACTTTGCAACTGGTTAGGTTTATAAAAAAAGTCAATTGATATGTTTTTAAATTAACACAAAAAAATATTCCAGAATAAACTAAAATAATCAAATAACATACTTACTTCGATATGAATGCATCTTTATCTATCTTATCAGTAAACCAAAATAAAAAATCTTAATAATTATAGATCTCAAAACATTACTGATACAAAACGAAAAGCCAACTACAAACAAGTATATTATGCGCAAACATAATTTCAATTAAAGTACACTATGTTAAATAAGCTATATTGAATAGTTAGACGACGACAGCCTCATTTCCTTAAACAATTTTTTTAGGGTGAGTAAATCTTTAGCTCGCATATCTCTGTTTTATAGACATCTTTTTTAATCTCAAAAACTAGCCTCTGACTTTCATACTTAAAGATACGAAATGCAGTTAAAAGGACCCCCATCCCCGCCTCAAACCCTCTGAAACATACCCCAAAAGCTATTTCTATATTTGGATAGTAATGGGTGTCTATATTTGCGTTCCGGCCTCACGATTCTGGTTTGAATATGTTTAATCTATTCCTAACCTTATAAGTAAACTTCTAGGGGTCCCTTGTACCGATCAATTTCCATATTTAAAAAGTTTAACTAAACAATGAATAAACCAAACAAGTCACAAAGTATCTATCCTTTCCTCTAGTTTGTCTACACCCTACACTTCCCTAAGCCCCTCACTCCAGCCCCCGCAATACTCCTAGGACACCTCGTAAACAGCCTCCAAGCCTCAGAACCCCTATTCCGCCTCAACCCGTACATATTCTACCTTGGTGATCCTCTTGGGGTCGCTGGTGCCGGTCTCCAGAACCTCGACCTTCTGGTAGACGTTGGGGGAGTTCAGCCAGCGGGTGCGTTCGCCGGCCTTGCCTGTGCCCTTCTTCCATAATCTGTTAAGAAATAGGAGATATAAAAACCTTTTAATAATACTTTTAATTAATAATGACATACGATAAGGAGATATGTTGCAGCATATATTATGTAGTTATTGATACATTCACTTAGATAATAAAATAAGAGATAACTAAAAACAATATTCAAAAATAATATTCAAACGGCAGAATAAATATTTTTAAGTCATGGCAAAGAAATCTCAATAAGATATCACTTTTGAAATAATAAAACTTAATCAATATCGATTCATGCCAGTCGTGGCAGGGGCATAAACGTCCGACTATAAACGCGACAGGTAATGTGTTTGATTCTCACTCGAAACGAAATACGGCGGTGCGGTACAATGCACGGCGGTTAGCCAGGCCAGCTCAACACTCAATGTCTTCAGAATTTGACAAAAAAGTGTTAACACTAGGTCCTAAGGTTCTTCCGATCTACCATGCTAAGTAGGCAGAGAGTACGTAGTGTGAAAATACTTCGTTCACATCCACGCTCTCCACCTAATCAATAAAAAAAATTCTATATTTTAATAGCTCCATATTTATTTTAAGATTTTCCTCTACTAAGCTTTGTGTGCAATAAAGTATTTCTATCTATCTAAGAGGTAGGTGATCCCGCTACATAATTTTTTTCACATAAAATTGTATATTAAATATCTTAGTTCTGCTCTAACTCACCCTTGTTTATACAACTCTTCCTCTTCAAGAAGATATCCAAGGGAAGAGACTGCTGGTGGCACTTCCACATCGTTCTTGGGCTTGGGCACGTCATTCTGTAGAAAATTATGATTAAAAATATTATTACATAATATAGGAAATACCTCCAGTATTTCCCGGCTGAGTTAGTCAAACTTTAATTGTAATTTATAATTAAATATTAACAATTGACCATTAATTGTTTGTCCAGAACTCACAATTAACAATTATTTAATATCATTATTTTTTTGAGCTTCACGTTATATAACAGGGTAGGCAGATGGAAGAGCCGTTCCCATTAAGACACTTCCGTTCCCCACTTTCCGCCTAATTTTGGAAGTACAAATATAATAAAAATGAAGAGTTTGTTTGGTTGAATCCATTAAATTGAAGAATTACTGGTTTAAATTAGAAAAAAATTGTGTCATGTGTCACATACAACACTTATTTCCCACCAGCCATGCAAAGCCACAAACAAAATCTAATATAATATGAAAATAAATACCTTAACCAATGGATGTCTATAAATGTATCCGGTGCGGAACCCAGCGTTATCCAACATACGCATCAGGGCTTCAAACTCCTCACCACCCACTCTCCACTTGCTGGCGTCAGATGGGGGCTTGCGGGACGACTCGAACATCTGGGAGAGAAATTCGGGAGAAACATTTTAAAAAATATATGTCCAAAAAGTTTTATGTAATCAAAAGAAATTAGTAAAGCACCTATGTTAATTTTTTTAGTGGTATTAGTATTAATGTTAGCAGTGTTTAGTGAATTTCTGAAATATGGTCCCCACTTTGGATAAAGGCTTCCTCGAGACTTAATATCTATTACTAATACATAATCTACATTCTCTCAAGTCCTCCCTTACGCTAGTGTAAGCTCTACCAAGGGCTCTACGCAATAAAACTAAACGGAGGCTTCAACGTCGCAAGTATTCAAGTACGCGTTATTTCTACTTAGCCACTCCCATACTCTCCCAAATCTTCTAACCCTTACCTGTCGCCTAGTTTCTTCATCAAGCAGCGTCAACTCATCCAGTGGCAACGACGCCAAGCGGAGTTGAACATCGCAAGCGGCGTTCAAGTTTTTTGCCTGGAAGAAGGCTTCCTCGAGAGTTGCTCCACAGCATAGTGCTCCACCACCGCTCAGCATGAGGACCTTAGAGTGTGGTCCGAGGGCGCGGACCAGTTTGTCGCGTTCCTCGTTGTCCAGGACCCCTGAGAATTTAATTGGTAGTTAAATTTAAATTAAATTTCCAAATTATGTTTGTTATGAATGAATATAAACAACCGCGCTTTGCCTTGCCAAAACAGAAGAAAGAAAATAATTAATTTTCAAAACCTAAGTGCTATCCCACTGTAACACGTCCCTCCGCATTAACCATGAGGCTCTTCGCGTCCCACACCCCAACTATGAGAAACCTAAACTCGCACCACCACACTCATCATGAGACACACACACATTCGTGAAGTACCCCGCGGCTAACGCCTCATATCATTGTGAAGCATAATCTACTCCACACCCCCAACTCACCGTGAGGCACCCTATGGTAGGCGACATCGCCGAGCAGCGCGGCCTCGTTGCAGAGCGGCAGCAGGCCGCGGCGCGTGGCGGACACGGCGAGCGCGCCCGCCGAGCGCACGTGCAGCACGCAGCGCACGTCGGGACGCGCCGCGTGCACCGACGCGTGGAGGGAGAAACCTGGGGAGGATTGGAAGGTATAGTAAAGTCCGACATTATCTTTATGAATTTTACCTATTCAGTGGCAGAATCCAACGCAACCCTCTTGTTAATAAAGTAAAGGAATGAAAACAAATAATTTCTTCTCATGGAAATGAAACCCACAACCCATTACGTATATACGTAGGTACTTAGTCAAATGCTACTACTGACAAACTCCTAGTCGAATCTAAAAAAACTTGCAGCCAAAATACTGCTTACACTGCTTCAAATTATTGTAATATTGTACCATACATAATGTTTACATAAAATATAGCCTATGTGTTATTCATGTATGTATATTACTGTAAAGTTTCACCTAAATCCATTCAGTAGTTTTTGCGTAAAAGTGAAACAAACATTCACCGTCACAAGCTTTCACATTTATAATATTAAGTAGGACTCACCCTCAACATTAACAGGGAAGTTAGTAGTACCCTGGTCCTGGACCACGCCCTGCATGTCAACCTTGACCAGCGACGAGGCGGTCACTTCGTGGGGCAAGAGACCTCGGGGGGTGGTCAGTACCTGTTCGACCGCTGTGTTGAGACGAGCGGTGATCTGGCCGCTGATTCCCGCTGAAATAGTAAATAAAAATATAGAAAATATTTGCAGTATTAGGTTACATGAATAAAAAAAATATTTAAAAAAACAAAACCCTAACTGCATACAACTAAAAAGAAAATTAACAAGCCCAATAGTTTTAATTGCCCAATTAATAGCCCAATTCTTAATATTTATTGAATTTTAGCGACTGTCAAAAAGAATGAACATACAAGCTATTGTGTAGTAGACCGAAATAACAAAAGCGCAACAAGAACGTCATTTATTTATCTTCAATAAGAATATCAATAAAAACTGAAATTTTACCAAATTTAGTATCAGAAATAAAAAGAAATGAAATTCCACTCACTCTGTGTCCATCCAAACAGATCGACCAAACGGTACACAGCAGCCAACTTGCAACGGAGGATCTTCTCGCCCTTCTCATATCCGACACCTTCGATACCGCGTATATCGTTGATAGGTAGGACGCAGCTAGGACCCTGAGGATGCAAAGCATTTATGGAAACCCAAAAAGACTAGAGAACCTAAGTTTGAAGATTCACAAAACAAAAAATTCGTTTATCACAAAAACTCAGTAAAAAACATAAGTTTACTTCTCAACTACTAGAATCTTACCCTAAGACTTCCAGTATGCAGACGTCCTCCAACCATTTCTCTGATCCTCTGCAGGAGAGGAGCATCATTGCCTTCGTGCAGCTGCTGGTCTAGAACTCGTTCCAATTCCTCACGGAACAGCTTGGATGACATGAGCGCTTCTACACGCTTTCGACGCTCCATTTCTCGGACATCCTGGAGATGAACAACAAAAAATACATTATAATAATAATATCAGATTTAATTCTCTAGTCAGTCAAATTTTTATAAATAATTAAAATTTAACTAGCGGTATAGAATCTCTAGAGAAATTAAGTATATATTTTTGTGTGACATTACATTACTTATTTTTTTTAGCTTCACGCTTTATCCCGCACATAGTCGTGTAGGCAGATGGGAGCCAGAAATCTAGTGTTGAGACCATGCTTTGTCTCGTTGAGAGAGGGAGAAAATGAAAATATTAAATATTTCAATTCCTCGAGTGTGAGTAGAACCCATAACATGCTTACAGCCGCTCGTTTCTACCAACGCATGCGCCACGACTGGCCCCTATTGTTCATATTCTTAAAAAATAGGCAGCTTCACACTATTTATCGCATAACAGATTGGGCAGAGGAGAGTTATTCTTAAGACAAGCCGTTCCATAATTCAACGATTTTCAAGACATTGGGTGTTGAGCGGCGCATCTTAACGCTGCGCTTTGACTACCAGAGCAGGCAAATGAAAATAAATTAAAAATAATTATTTTCTCAAAATAATTATTGATTTCACTCAGCTCACTACCAAAGCGAAAGTATACAAATTACAACACCAGTGTTTCGAGGATCTAGACATATCAATGCAAAAACAAGAACAACGATTGGTAATCTTATAAAAGATGTAATGGGCGGAAGATGTTGTAATATCTTAAGAGATCTTGAGATGCATTGTGAATATTTCACGGTACCAGATAATAATATATTAACCTAATAGAATAATAGTATCTAATAAGAGAACGTCGTGGTGCACCGGCACAGCTATTGACTACAAACGCGATGGGTGGGTTCGATTCCTACTGCGGGAAATGAATTATTTTTATTACCTCGGTTCTGGTAACAAGACAAGGCATTGAATTCATCCAGTGTGTTGACACAGTGCCTCGAAGATTGAACGGAAAGTAGAGAACAGAATGTCTTCACTCTAGGCTCCCTGCCTGCTATATGCGGGATACGGATAAACAAAAAGAACGATTCCTCTACTAAAATAATGAACACTCACAGCATCAATATCAGCCGGACGCTGTTTCAATCTTTCCTCCTCCTCAGCGGAGAGTGGTCCGGTGCCGTTCGGCAAAATCTCCGTATCTGTGTCCGCCATTCCGCTTGCTTACTTCCGCTGTGGACAAAAAACAATTTAATATTAATAAAATGTTTTTTTTTTTAATTTAAATTCATATTTTACATCTAGCGGGGTAGCCAGAGAGAACGGAACACTAAATGCTGGAGTTAATTGCAAAGCTATTATTTTAAGAAACCAAATGAATTCCATTATCAGCAAATATGTGGTTATACCTAAATTATTTGCTAAAATGCGGCGGCGTATAGTTTCATCAATCAAAAATCTCCACCAAATATATTAAAAAAAAGCTGTTACGTAACAATAACGATGAACAAACAAACAAACAAACAACTGACCCACTTGTAATTTTCGCAACCGCTGGCCGTGGGAGAGATGCTAAGCTTAGTATACAATAGAATATAAACAAAGTAACTTCTACATATATATTATGAAACTTTTGTGAGAATTAGGTAAAAATTACACTTTCGCTAGCATAGACGAATCATTCTATTATATTTTAATGTGTCAGTCACACATAGACAACAAGAGAAGTTTGTGCGGGTGCCGATCGCGTCGCAGAGTGAGGAGCTCAGAGTAGTACCTGGGAACTGCGATCCAAGTGGAAATTTAAGAAATGAGGACCTCATCTCTTAAAGTTGGAATATATAGTATGAGTGTCGGACAATGGAGGTTAGCCCTAACGCTCTTCTCGACCGACACCAAATTCGAAATGGTTCGAAGTAGGTACGTTCTAGAAAACAAAATTGATGATAGTTCTAGACCGGTTGAGATCTTTAAGATAACTATAGAAATTTTGACGTTATACGCAAAAACGATAACTTAAACCAAAACAAGCTAAATATGCAGAAGCCCGTCTCTTGCGCCAATCTCTGACTTGACCATTATTATTTTTTGTATTACGCAAGCATCAAACCTATGATTAACTACACAACAACACCGCCCACGCTAAGGAGCAATGAACTCTCCATTGTTTCTTTTCTATCAGGGTCATAATCAAAATTTGTAAGTAGTATTTATCTTATACGTTCAGATATTAAAAAGAAAAATAAAAAAGAGGGTATCTAGACGCAATGGAGTAATCTTCGACTTTACGCACTGTGTATGTGGGTTTGATCCCCGCACAAGTCAACAATAATATTAATGATTTCCCCACTCTGGTAGACTGTCAACAAGCATTATCTCGAAAATTGGGCGGTCTTCCAGGTACGAAGTGCCTTAACACTACGTTCCTTCGGCTCTAAATTAATACATTACTAATGTTAAATAATAATCATAAACAACTTTTTTATGTTCACAGTTGAGTTTTTTTAATATGACAAAAAAACTACAGTTACAGGTTATACCATCATTACAAACCTACTATATCATTATTTATGAATAAACCTAAAAAGGCAACCGTTCAAGTCATTAAGAAAAAAGAAAACACGCAGGTACAAACGACGAGTTTTGTAAGTTTGTACGGATTGCAGAAACGCAGATCTTATATATAATAAGTTTCTTATATAATAAGTTTTTCTTATTGTTTTATATCACTTGTGAGAGGTGTTTCCTCAAAAATAATATATATATAATAAAATACAACGAATTGACGGCCGTCGTGGCCCAGTGGCACAAGGGTGTGACTGTTACTCGACGATTGTGGGTTCGATCCCCGCTCGAGGGAATTAATTATTATTTATTAATATTTTCATTTCTTCGCTCTGGCACCAAGGTAAAAAAAGCCCGGTGTTGAGTTCCTGCGGAAAGTGGGGAAATAAGTGTCTCAACACTAGGTTCCCTCTGCCTACCCTGCTGTGTGCCGGATACAGCGTAAAGCTGATTTTATAAAATACGACCTACAATTTGACATGTCTTATGATAAAAGATTTCTAACCATCACTTCTCATTTACTCGGAACAGTTAACTGAAGCCGCGGTGATAAAATGTCCAATACCATAGGGTTGTCACATATGAGAAACTAAAATTAATAAAAAATCTCATTGCTATATTATTGGACATTCATATTGCTGATTCTAGTTACTATTGTAATGGTAATAAGTAGTATGCTTTAAAAAAAAACAGAAAAAATTGCTAAAAGAGATCAAAAGAAAAATGATAATGAAACACAAATATTGTAAAATCTTATTTAGTACCGCTGTAGCTTTACTTAAGCAGATATGGCTGCCACATGTGGTTATACGCTTTAAAAAAGGATAGAGAAAAAATTAACGAAAGTGGAAGTTGTGGAAGCTTAGCTTGCAGTAAAGGTGAAGAAAAAAAAATGGCATCCTAATATATCCCGCAATTATCAAATAGATAAAATATTTCGTATCCCAAACAGCGATCACAAATATTACGTGTAGAATGGCGAAACTAAACGCCGTGCTTTATCGTGTGACCAGAGCGTTTACTGTCTACACATAAAGCTCATATAAATAGTTTGAAAATATGAAATTATATATCATCATCATCGTCATCCCAGCCCTTGTACATCTGTAATAAATATATTTACGTATATTTTAAACAAATACAGTAGAAGCATTTCTTACCTTCTCCTAAATACCTTCCTTATTCCTTATCGTGGAAACTAATTGTTTCTGCTTTGACCCAAAAAGTCATACCATACTTTTCCGTACGAGTTACCGTTATATTACATTATTATCAAAGATATAATAAATACACCATAAATAATTATGGGCATAGTGAATGTGGAGCGGGGCGATCATCCTCTATGCAATAGGCACGTGTTAAAATTACAAATTACTTCACGCCTGGAAACACAGTAAGGCTAGATTCAAACTAACGATTTAAATTAAAACTATTTTTTTCCAATATGTCAGTAGACAAATCAAACTTGGAATATATACGATAGTTTTCATTTAGATAATAAACTGATACTAAAATGACAAAGAAGTTGTCATCATTTACCTTTTTAAAAAAACTGGTTATCATGACATAGGAGGAACAAGCATACCGCCGTGGCTTTGATTCTCAGTCGGGAGAATGAATTATATTTAATTTATTATCATTTTCTCACTCTAGCAGACAATACCCACCTTTAAGTTCACCCCTCAACACATAATGTCTCGTAAAATTGGGTGGACAGTGGGAGTGTCTTAACACTAGGTTTCTTCTGCCTATCCTGTTCTGCGGCAAAAAGTGTGAAGTAATTTTCTTCTTTTGTTAGAGACAAATAAATGAATTAAAATTCAACTGCCATCCAAATCAATAGCAAATTTTAATATGAATTACATTAATTTATCTAATTAATATAAGTATTTATATTAAAATATATTATGTAAGGAATCAGTATCTACTTGAAGTATCTTATCTTAATGATAACAATTATGTAGAGAACTGATAAAAATAAAATTTCATTTATTTCCTTCCTTTGGGCTGAAGTTACATTATTCTGATTTTAACTTCATTATTTCATATATTAACTTTCAAAATTATTCTCTGTCATCACATTACCTCAGAAGATACCGGAGTAAACAAGAGGATGGAACCCATAAACCATATCCTATACAATCAAACAACATATTCAAATATATAAATATATGGACGATATATTTATATATTTGTAACCTGACGCCGACCTGTAAACGAAACGGTTATGGGTTCGATTCCCACTCTGGAAATAAGTTATTTCGAGTGGTATTTTGCATGCGGGAAATATGTCTTTGTAAGTAGTTTTTGCTTGCGCTACGTAGAGTACCGCCACTCAACACGTAATGTTAAAATTGGAAAGTCCTCAGGAAATAGAATGTTTTACCACTGATAATTTGTCTACCTTGCTACATGCGTGAAACAGCGTGAAACTAAACAAAAAAGACACGAGTAGGTATATATGCACATACAAAACAGGCCTAAAACCGCCTAACCTTGAACATTCAATGCTAGCATCATAAATAGCGAATCACAGTACTAATTCATACGATACATTGATTTAAATTACCATATAAATTCTGTATTTGCACGTAACTGTTACATATGTAACTGTACTCACTCACTCACTCAATATGGACAGAGCGATGGATTTTTGTACGAGAGGTGTCGGTTCAGCTGCTGGTTGGTACAATTAACCTCTTTCAATAAATAATAGTTATAAAAATTTTTAAAAACTTATAAGACACATTATTGAAGCTGTTGTAGTGCTTTGGCAGAGAAAGTGCGGCGTTGAGTTCTGCCACTACACATGAAATGTTTTAAGACTTCGACAGAAAGTGGAAAGCGTAGTAAGTGGAGAGCAAAGCGTAATTTTTTAAAAAATATATATTTCTAAAATATAATATAAAAAAAATTAAAAATTAAGGATAATAAATTCCGCCCCTCGACACGTGTATAATTATATATAATAGTGGCGATCGAAAATGGTAACGTTGGTAACGTTGTCATGGTCCCTTAAAAATTCCCTTTAAATCCCTAAAAATATTATTTAGCTTTTTTTTAATTGGAAGCAAAAACTCTGTACCTACACATTACCAACCCTACCATAAAAGGTCAACAACCGCATGACATTTTGACACACGTCCGTAGACCCATTCAAACGCCATAGAGTATGAATTATAGATTTATTGATATAAATTGTATTCATAATTATAGATTAATTCATAATTATAATTATAGATACCGTCGTGGAGCAGCGGCACAGTCTCTGACTTTAAAAGCGACGTTTGTGGGTTCAATTCCCACTCGGGGGAAAGAAATATTGAATATTTTCTTCGATGTCTCGAATTATCCAATTCGCCTCAGCTTACATGTACATTGTAAATAACATTGGTACTTAATTAGTTATTATCTTGTTACCTAGAAACCCAGTTAAGTATTTAGTTCAGTTTGTTTGTGTCTGATATGATTAATCTATATACATACATATACAAAGAAATCAATATTCTAATAGTCTGAGTCACTGACAATTCTTTAGAACTAAAATTTATTTAAAAAAAATAATACGGTTTATATAAATCGAATCGAAGTATAGTAGGCATAGCAAGGTAGACAGAAGAATCCTGGAAACCTAGTGTTAAGAGACGCCCCCTTTAAGACACTCGTCTTCCACTTCCCGCCGAATTCTCGAAGAAACTCAACGCCGCGTAAGATCTCGTCCTCGTTGCCAGAGCGAGGAAATTAAAATATTAATTATTGAAAAATTAATAATATCCTCGGGTGGGAATAGAACCCACGACCTGTTGCGTTTACTGGCGAACGCTTGTGCCGATGCGCCACTGGATTTTCCTCAAAATTGTTTATTAAAAACTAAGTTCAGTAAAGTTTATATAAAAAAAAATACCTACACGCGAAATCGCGCAAATAGAAGGGTAGGCAGAGGGAACCTAGTGTTAAGACATTCCGTTGTACTAATCATCATTCAGTCAATATTATTAACCATACTCATATACAATTATTAACTATATTGAAACAAATAGAAATAGAGAAATTAATATGTTTTTATGTAAATACGGGCCTAAGAGCGTATGTAAAAATGAACCTACACCTATCACGCACATATACATCTTCAATTCACGGCTAAGCTTTTGGTACAGAGTTGAGGTAAATAAAGGGTGTTAATTACAAAACCGCAGAAGGACACGTTAATTTCATATTTAAAAATAAGTATAAAATAGTAAATGTTAGGAATAATACAAACTAGTTTTACAGTAAATATGAGTATATATATTGTCTTATTTTTTCTACTAAATCCCGCATGAAGCAGAGTGGCCCAGAGGGAACCTAGTATTTAAGAAACTCGTTCCCCACTATCCGACCAATTTTCGAAAACTGAGAAAGGGCGACTACCAGAAAAAGAAAGTGAAATTATATGAAATATAATTAATTATTTATCCGAGCAGAATAGAACCCAGTACCATAGCGTTTACTGTCAATTACTTCACCTACTTACATATATGTACCTGCAATGTATATACACATATGTTTGTATTAAAAACACAATATCTGTTTCATGTCACTTGATAACACATCGGTCGGAGTTTGACCGCGAACGGGCCACTGAAGACTGTCCAAGTGTCTAATGATTAATGATTCATACATTTTAAGGTTACAAATATAATGATAACCATCATTATCGAAATATTTTATATGCAAATTTAAAAATAATTCATATTTTTTTTTATTCAAATATAAAATAACGCAGTGTCAGGTTCCACCTTTTAACACGGAGTGTTTTGACACTAGGCCTAATATGTAGATTCGAATCCAAAACAGTAAAAACCAATTAAGTCTAAGATTCCATATCAAATTATGTTGGCGAATGAAAGTTTCTTAATTTAATGTTGTTTTTGCAAATATTTTATGTCAACGAAGCGAAACTGAGACCAATTTATGTATGTGGTCATTAAGAGCCGTTCCACATATTTATAATTAACGGGACCGGAATTTTTGTTTGGCTTAACGCAAGTGCAGTATACAGCAAATAGACAGCATTTAGTGTTAAGACACTCTTTTCTCCTTGTTTCGCCCTATTTTGAGAGTTAAGTTACATCGTAGCGGAACCTAACACCGAGTAATTTTAGAATTTTACACATAATCATTCTGTTGAAAAGGAATCGAGACTTCAATTATAGCGTTAACAATCAGAAGACGATATAGTGTCACTATGGCCTTAACCAATGTCTTTATGACATATAACTTAATTAGTTTAAGCATGTTCTTTTTTAGCTTCACGCTGTATCCCGCACATAGGAGGGCAGGCAGAGGGAACCTGGGAGCCTAGTGTTCTCTCCGTTCCTCGCTTTGTACAGAATTCTCGATGCATTGCGTGGTAAGTGGCGGAACTCAACGCCGCCCTTTGCCTAGGTATCAGAGAGGAAACGAAAATATTAAATATTTCATTCCTCTCCGTGTGAATCGAACCTACAACCATCGCGTTCACAGTCTGCTCGCTGCCAAGATGGCCATCTCACGTTAAGCACGTATTGAAGGAAATATCGAATTAAATATAATCATTTAACTGTGGGATTCGAACTCACAACCTTTGCACTCCAGACGTTTTACCACTGAGCTAAGTTGGGCCCAATAGACCAACCAATAACTGTTAGTTAAAACAATAATAGCCAGCGACATGTTAATAAATATGAAGATTTATTCAAATAAGGTTATTTACATACTGTCGTGTTTGTAGAACAGTTGTGTCACTTACGTAACTGGCATGTTTATTTTTAGACTAGTTTATGCGTGTGGTTTTAGCCGTAAAAAAAATCTAAATAGAAAGAAGAAACTTTAATAAAAACTAACGACTTGTTCGCGACTTCGTCCGCATGGATTATAAGATTATGATTTTTTATTGTCAATTTTAACCAAATGTCTGATTGACTGCAAACGCAACGCACGCGGGTTCGATGCCTACTAGAGCAATAAATTACTTCAATTCCACGCTACGATAACAAGACAAAGCTTGGCGTTGAATCTTGCCAGACGACATGTTGTCTCAAAAAATATTAGGTATTTAAAAGTTTATTTTTTTTTAAGGCTTGATGCTATCCCGCATATAATAGAGTAGGCAGAAGGAACCAAAACAGGGAAAAGGTGACGTGTTGAGTCGCATAACTCAACTCTGCACTTTGCCTCGTTAACCTGACAACCTGTCGCGTTGTCGCACACTAGTGAAATAATTTTAACATACATATTATTCTTTAGCTTAATTTTCTTACTTTCATAATAAATAAACAAGTAGGTTACATTGTATAAAGAAACCAAATAAATTACCGACACTAACGCTACTAATTCCACTCAATCCATATAATAATCCTCAAAAAGCGGATCAAGTGTCCAAAGCCCACCCACAATCGCCAAATAAATATGTTGTTTGTTTGAAAGAACGTACTAATCTTGGGAACTACTGGTTCTTTTACTTTACATTCGAGTCGAGCCATTGCGTATTGAATGGTGGCGCTAAGCCGCGCTTTAACATGTTACCGAAGCGATGAAAATTAAAATACTTAATTCTTCCTACCTTACCTAAACACAGATTAAATAACTCACAATCTCAAATTTAACCTCCGTATGATCTAAATAAATGAAAAAAAAAACTGACCACACCTTGCAAAATTACCTTCTTAATCCTAAAAATCGAACACCCGACCCTCCGACACCACATTGACACAATACACCTGATTAGGAACGAAGCCCCACACGCCCCACTTCCTAGTAATCGGATATGTAATACTTTTATATTATATATGCATGTATAGACTATAGTGGTATAGTGTGGTCACCCACTGACTGGCGAAACGTGGTGGTGGTGGGTTCCATCACCAATCGGGGGACTGAGTTGCGTGTTGAGTGGCGGAATTGAACTGTCCAAAGCTACGTTTACAGTCGCGTCCTGTCCCTGTGCCATGATGGCCTCGATCTACTTCATGAGACATATATGAGCGTGAAATAATAATGATATATTGGATATAATAAGGATTAATCTGTATTATTTTATAATTGGATTTGAACTTGTTATTAAACGTAGGAATTTGTTACAAGGTTCCGTTCTCGATTGTTATTTAATGAAAATAAACTTCAGCCTCACGCGTTTCTCCCGCCTATAGCAGATTATGTAAAATTGTAAGAGAGTCTAGTGTCAAGACACTCAGTTTTTATGCTTTTGGCCCTATTGAAATCAAATTGAAAGAAATTTTAGTTCATATAACACGAGAACATATATGGATATATAGGGCTCTAGCCTCAGGAAATAGGTCAGTTTAAAAACATACGTGTTACCGTGAAAAGCTTTAGACGTCACTTTTTTCTTTCTTTTTTGTTTTTGAAATTTAAAATAGATATGTGTATATCTATAGCTACAACTATAGGCCTCTATTATTTTTTTCAGCTTCCCACTGCATTCCGCATATAGCAGGGCAGAAGGAACCTATCAGGACATTTAACCTATTAATTTTCGCCTGATTTTGAGAAGAAATTATATGTTTAGGGGAAACAGCGCTTTAACACTAACCAATCTGCTTTATCACTCAAATCTCTTTCTCCGCTTTTAGTCTATTCGGGAAACATTGCGAGGTGAACTACAGCGTTTGTTGCTGCCAAGCCGAACCAACCCAAATATTTGAAACAAATTCAAGTAACATTTTGTTGAGTGAAATTTGATTCATTATTTTACAATAATCTCAAATTTCAATTGAACTACTTCAAAATACTAAATAATGACTAATATGACTCATAGTCTATTTTGGCCCGACCACGTGGCAAACAAAAACAAAAAAATTGAATGAAAACATTCTAGACGTTTGAACCTCGAAAGACGATAGAAAATAATAACAAAAAACACCTGTCAAAATAACACAACAATGCTAATAATGGAGAAAAAGAAGACCAAACTGTAGACACGTCTAATTTAGACGGCGCGCGGTCGTGGAATGCGCTTCCGTCGTTCCAAATTTAAAATTTCACCGGTGTTTTTTTTTCTCGTTAACATGGAAACGTGTTTCGGCTGAACGTGATTCTGCCTTAGCGCAATTATAGGTACATTTAATTTTGTAATTGTTTATGTTGTGTGGATATTATAGTGGTTTAACGATCGTAAATTAGTGGTTTAAGATTTTTTTTACGTTTATTAAAGTAGTTATAATTTGTATACGTATATTTTAATTTTGAAAAAGCAAAGTTAAAGTAAATCCTTTACTTTTTATCCCTAAAGAAAACAAGCGCCAAACGCTCATCATTCTCTTCAATAACGCCCTCCATCCTCATCAGTCCTCATCTTTTACGTGATACTCTTCCAATATAACTGATACTATATTTCCGAAGGTCAACCAACATTGTTTCATAAATGTTTTATGGAACATTTGCGTTACCATCATTTTTGAAAATCAATGATAAAAACAGTTTATTTGTATTAATTGTTATTAATACAAATCAACTGTAAAATGTTCTAAGTAGTAGATAAAGTACGTTTAGTTTTACATTTCTACTCGTCGTCGTGTCGCACAATTATTACCAAGAAATTACATTAATAGAACACGGTGATGTAATGGACGTTGAACTTCGTACTCGAGACCGTCGCGGCAAAGCAGTAGTTAGACTGTAAGCGCGATGGTTGGGGATTCGATTCCCACTCGAAAGATGAATTATTTTCATTTCCTCGCCCTGGCAATAAGACAAATCGCGGCGTTGAGTTAGCTCCATGTCGCTGGAACCGACTTTAAGAAAATCTCTACTTTTTGCTTATTTTTTACCTACCTAACTAAAAAATGTAGTAGTTAATTTTTTTGTAGTACCAATAAACACGGAAGCTACGAAAAAAAAAACTGCTAGGAAACTATAAACAGTACCGTCATATATATTACTATGTAAGCATAAAAAAAATAACCTTAGATTTATTTTAATCATGGATCTTTGGAGAAATTCTATAATCTATGACAAATAATAAAAAATATCCGGAAACTACAAACCATAATTAATATTTAAACTAAAAAAAATGGGAAATCAAAAATTAAAAAAAAAAACGAATACATATTTTTATCCTATAACGTAATATAAATTATCCACTCGACTTATGGTGCTTATTATAAAATCAAACCCGTAACAACCGCAACTAAACTAATTCCACTGTGTGGGAGAACGTTTCCTTATTTTAGGACCATCCTTTAAGTAATCCTTTACATCAAGGAAAGGATGGTCGTCATTATTAAGCTTGGAATATTTTAAATTGTCGTATCGTTTGGGTTCGAATATCTTTTTGGAAAATGGCCAGTCGTGGCGCATCTCGTTGTGGGTTCGATTCCCACTCGAGGAAATGAAATATTCATTTAAATTTATATTTTCATTTAATTCGAGGTAAAACGCAGCGTTGAGTCCGCCACTCAAAACGCAATATCTCCAGAATTCGCCGGAAAGTGGGGAACGGAGTGTTTTAACACTAGGTTTCCTCTGCCCACCCTGTTGTGTGCGTGATACAGTGTCTTAAAACTTCTAACGACGTTCCTTCTGCCTCTCCTGCCCACACAAATTTCGTGGCAGATTAGTATTATTAGTAGCAGTATTATTAGTAAGATTGGGTGGCAGAACTCAGCGCTGCAGCGAGGAGAAATAACAACCAACTCCTCTAGAAGAAATCGAAACAAGAGCCATAGCATTCTCACTGCACCGCGACGTGCCTTAACGCGATATGTATACAAACATAGGGATAGCCAACATAGGGATATAACAATAAAATTTATTCCACTTAAAATTTAAACCGTCTCGAGCGCGTCTCGCAAATAATTTAACTCGACCCGTAGTAGGGTTTGGTACATTTTGCAAGCGGAGACTTGATATATTTTTTACTTGATTGAATGAATCCAATTATCAAAAATACATTTTTTTAAGTGTCATGTTGTATCCCGCATCTAGAAGGTTTGATAGAGAGAGAGAGAGAGAGGGAGCCTGGTGTCAAGAAATCTAATACTTTTTACCCGAAGGCACCTCCTGAACGAGTTAACAAGCAGACTATACGACTACACCATGTTTCCTTATAAATAATTATATTAAGACGTAGCATTTGACTGAGCACACAGAATTATTTTAATTCCTCGCTCCCACAACTAAATAAAGCGAGGCGTTGAGTTCCGCCACTCACCACGTTGTCTCGGAAATTGGGCGGTACGTGGAGAACGGAGTGTATCAACACTATGTTTCCTCTGGGTATTCTGTTATATGCGTGAAACAGCGTGTAGATAAGCTTGTACATTACACCACCCTCATTATACAACACGTTGCGCAATCTCGCAATCGCTCGCATCCTGATCTGGCATTTAGAGGTTACAAAAAGGCATTCACGATGTGATCACCACAAATAAAAAGTCAACTTTCAAACCGTACTTAAGCTTTTAAATATGCATACTTATACTTATCTATACTTAAAATTGTAAATGTGCAAAGTTTACTTGTTTGTACCGGCTTAACTCGACTCAACTACAGGCTCAAATTTAAAAATCTTTTAGTATTGGATAATCCATTTATTAAAAAAGGCTATAGGATATATTACTTCATTGTTACATCATCACAAAGTGTGCCTGTAAATCGTTTGGTTGTCAATTCGATTCCCACTCAAGGAAATGAAATATTTATTTACATTAATATTTTCAATTCTTCGCTCTGGCGTCGTGGCAAAAGCGCGGCGTTGAGTTCCGCGACTCAACACGCAATACCTTCCGAAATCGGCGGTCTGACCCTAGTCAAGTCGTAGTTCTTTATGTGGTAATAGGCTTTACCTCCGACTTTTACCCCTATGGTCAAATATGAAGAACAAATAGTTAACACATGACACACTCTCTAAGAGCATCATATGTGTAACACCCCAAAAGTAGTCATAAAAAAGAAGATCAAATGAGACATTCGTTTATGCACTTAAAACACAATAAGCTTTGCCGTAATTAGCGTGTGAGTTCTATAGTTGTAATATAAACTGAGAATAGACGGATGAGTCACTCTATTTTTCTCTTCAATTTAGATACACCGTATATTGAATAGCGTAACTAAACGCCGCATTTCGTCCGCTTAGACTGCGAAAAAAAATAGGATTTATAAAGCAATAGTGAGTAGGATTGTAGATTTGGTATGGTGGTTGATATTTAACATTAATTTCAGATTGACACCTCCATTCTCCCATCCGCAATCCTAAGTAAGTGGTCTTGACGTAATGCCAGACATACGGACAATAAAATGATCCTATAAGGGTCCCGTATTTTTATTGAGGTAGGGAACCCCAAAAGTCACTTCTAGTTGAACATCTGGACCCGTAGGAGGAACCTACCACTACCAATGTTGCGCAACAATCCATAACGAATGTCATAAAAGAGATAACTCAAAAATACGTACATTAGACGAGGTTTAAAGCCCCACTATAAACCCAAATCGATTCTATAAATATAATACACACACCGTAACCATTCATGAAGCGTACGTTCACGTTTACGTAACTTTGTTACAGTACGACAGACGAGTTGTGGCCGCCCTGAAGTTATTTAACCTGTATGTACACCACTATTGTATAAAAGGACTTTCCGAGACTTCGCGTGTTGAGTGGCGAAATTCAACGCCGCGCTACCTTACAATATCAGTGAAATGAAAATAGCTCATTCCAACAACCGATCAACTCGTTTACACTTAGAAGCTACAGCACTGCAAGTTTTTATTTAGCGTCGAGAGGAACTCGTGTCCTCTCGACGCTAAATAAAAACTTGAACTATATAAATATAGTATTGATTATATTTTATTAGGAGCTATTTAAAGCTATAATACTGAAATAGGATATGACCTTCATGGTACCACAAAAAGGATAAAGGGCAAAAGGACAAACTATACATGTAAGTTATATAAAAGAAAGGTCAAGCTATTGACGCTATTAAATCCTAATATAGAGTATATACGTATTTTTTTTTTAGCTTTATACTATATCCCGCACCTATTAAGTTAGGCAAAGGGAACCTGGGAACCCAGTTTTAAAACATTCCGCAAGCATTTCCTGTTCAGTGACGGAATATAAAGCCGCGCCGTATTATTCAGCAAGGAAATGAAAATATTAATTATTTTATTCCCTTATAGAAAATTATATCAATAATTAATCAATAAAAAAAGACTTACAATGCTTCGAAAATATAGCAAAAATTTGACAACGGAGTTTCTTAACACTAAATTTCTTCTACCTTCCCCACTATAAGCGGGATACAGGGCAAACTTAAAGAAAAATTGCCACACCAGTGGGTTATTAACTTGCTAGGCACAATATTTCAGAAGAAAGAAAATAAAAGAAACTTGTTATCAAATTCCCTCTGCCTGCAAAATTCATAGAAAAAAAATTAAACTTCCATCATACAATACCAGGACAGCAACTCTGCAAATCTAAACAAACCATCCTCCCCCCATATAAAGAGCACTACACTACATATTCATTACGCCGTCGAACCCACACGGGCACACCGCGCCGCGCCGCGCCCCGCTATAAAAGCGACCCCACGTCGGGCGCCACTACGCCGCCGCCTTTCACCGTGCCCTAGCAACCGAGCGATCGATACGTCGACGCATTTTGACACAGATCTGTCTATTCACGACATTTTATAATACTTTTTTTTAGCTTCACGCTGTATCTTGAATAAAACAGCAGAGTATACAGAGGGAACCCAGTGTTAAGACATACCGTTCCCTAATTAAATGTTAAGTAGTGGGCCTAACTAGCTACTTCTGCATATAGTAGGATGGAACGTAGTGTTAAGACACTATTTTCCACGAACCGCCAGGTTTTCCAGACATTGCGGATCACAATGCCGCGCTTGGCCTCACAACCATTTTGTGAGGAAATCATAATATAAAAAAAATATTTCACTTCCCAGAGTGGGAATCGAACCCATTACTGTCATGTTTAGAGTCGCTCGCTGTCGTGCTCCGCTGACGGCTTCAATATAAATAATGACTAATATAATTTAGGCCGCCGTGGAAGGGCGTCTTCCTGTAAACATGATGGGTATTGACATCAGTAATGGAATTGTGGTTTTGATCCCCACTCGAGGATATGAATTATTTCCATATCCCCGTCGTGTCACACCAAAGCGCGGAGTTTAGTACCGCCCTGAAGCCATTCAACATTCGACTTCACAAATTTAGGCTGAAAGAAAAGGACTGAGCGTTCCAGCACCAGAGTCTACCTTCCTACTCTATAACCCACATGGCAACAGTAAATCAATAGCCAACATTCCGGCGCAGGCTTTACCAGCACGCAGGTTTACACTGTTTCGTAGAATATAATACGGATAATAAACGCTATTGAGACAGTGATAGCTGACTGTAGTTGGAAATATACTGCATTGCGACAAAAATTAAGTCCAATAGTAATATAATTTTTATAGCTTCACCTTTTTTGAAATATATTTTAACTAAACACTACAGGCACGCGGGCCATATCTTTTTTTAGCTTATTAAAATAAGCCATATATATTTTAATCTACTTATTTTGTTTTTATCTGTTACTTAAACTGGGCTATTAGACTAGACATAATTATATGCGGTATTTAATTCTTAAGAGAATCCAGTGTTTTATAGTGTTTTTTGCTTTGGACGATTTTAAGTGTCAGAATATAGGGAATTTGGTATGTGGAAGGCACAATCGAAGCTGTCATAGCCTCTACTTTAGAGATATAATCTAAATTTAGGACACTCCGTTCTCATTAAGAAACTTTCTGTTCCCCAGTTTCCGCTGAATTCCGGAGGCATTGCGTGTTGAGTGGCGAAACTCATCACCCCGGGATAAAAATCGTAATATAAAAACATTCTTTATTCAATTACGCTATTACAAAGACTTAAGGATTGTCAAGTTACATCAAAGTGATAGTAATATCAGTTCTACAGGAAGCTACCAAGTTACTAATAACATGAAAAAATACTCATCATTTTTCAGAGGCTAACTTACAAATGCACATACAAATACGGCCATATTACAAGCTCAGGTTAACTGATTTGATGTAATCCACTGTAACTGTGGTCAGAGTTACCTAATCCCCTTGCCCCCCTCATATAGAATATGTTATATCTTTGGTTTAGTGTAAACCTGCTAAATTCGTTTTAGTGTTAAATTAAAATACAAAATTGACCTTTATTGTGTTTAATTTCTTAAAGGACAATGATCTACATTATTGCTTTATCTATGATATTTTATCACACTCTATCTCGTATATAGCACCGTAAGCAGAGGGAGCCTAGTGTTAAGACACTCCGTATCCACGCAACGCCAAATCTTCTAGACATCGTATGTTAAGCGACAAAACTTGCCTTGATACCTTAGCGAGGAAATGATAACCCATTCCCCCGAATGGGAATCGAACTCACAACCGTGTTTACATTCAGACCCTTTGCCGTATTAAATATGTACATTTTCTGTTACAAGAATACAAGTGTCGGCCCCACACTGGGCGCCACGTTGTCGGTGCGACCGATCAATATGAACGACACGCACAAACATACCAATATTCCTGTTTGACGATTCCATTAAAACTTTATTTATTATTAAAGGTGCAATTGGACACTGACGTAAAATCATCCCTAAAAATTTATTATTGTCTTTAATTATGTAAATGTCCGGTGATATCTAAATTTTTTTGTACAATATTTCAGAAATATAATATATATAAATGTATAAATTTTAGCAATTTTAAGAATACAGTAAGCCAAGAAAACGTTGCAGTATATTACATTGAAACAAGTAAATTTATTTTGATTGCAATTTTTAAATTCTAACCAGTAGTTCCTGGGATTAGCACGTTCAACAAAACATACTCTTTAGCTTTATTGCTATTTCTGTTTTTATTATTAATGTTTAAATTATTATTTATTACTACTACAAATCTTATATTCCTCATATGATAAACAATACGAAAATCTTTATTTATAAGAAAAAAAAGGCAAATTCTAGCAATAAAATAAAAACTTACACATGTATTAATATATAACGTTATTCACCCAAATAATTGTATCCCTAAAAATAATTTCGTATTAAATTTGGGGGTTCTCAGAACTTCCACCCCTAAACAACACCCTCGTTTCTTAGAAAGCATAAATTTTCGTGTGTCATTGACCATGTCGGGTACTGTAACGAGTATATCAAGTTCAAATATATTTTAGAAAACATCTTATATTTAGAAATGTTTTTATTTATTTGAATTACAATAAGGAATTTTGAATTTTGGTCAGACCAGCCAAAAAATATTTCGTGTGGAACATATTCACTTCACGCTATATTCCGTATATAGCAAGGTAGGCAGAAGGAACCTGGGTAACCTAGTGTTAAGACACTCCGTTCCCACTAAGACACTTCCGGTCTTCAAAGTCCACTTTCCGTGTTTTTTCGTTGAATGTTAAATGTTCATAGTTAAAAATCTTTGCGTTTTTCGGTATTGGCTGGCGAAACTCAAAGCCAACGGTTTACTACCTTAATGTGTTCTGTTAAGTGGCGAAAATTAACCCAAAAAATATATAATCAGCGAGAGGAACAAAAATATATCTAATTATATTCTCTGCGTCAGATTGAACTCATAACTATCGCTTTTACCCAGACACCTTACACCACCACAACCACAACTAACAACCATCATAAAAAAGAAAATATCAAACAAACACTGTCACACTAGACAAAAATACATAAAACATAAACAGATTTACATCAAAATCAATCAAAAGAACACATCAAAAATCAACCTTAAAAACTAAGAAACAAAACTCTTTTTGCAACGCTACGTAACCATCAATTAAAGGAGGGTAGATTTATTTGCATCGGCATAGTTGAAGAGCCGTTATGCAATTAAAAATGCGAAATCGCAGACTTAGTGTCCTTCAGACTGGAATGTTTTTTCATAGTGAACGCTATCGACTATGTTTTTATCCGACTGCGTAACATATGAAAGGGTAATATGGTTATCAGTCTACGGGATGTATGTATGTTTGTTCGTATGAGGCATTGTAGAGACAAAACAGATTTAACAATTTTGATGATTCAAACGTCAATGTCAATATTAATAAATACCGTTTACGGATTTAAGTTCAAAGCTACGATTTATCTTATCAAATTGATAAATTGAACGTACTCTACATCTTTAGTATTTATACGAGAAACAGAGAGCAAACACTGCGTAAAAAATAATAAAAGATAACAAAAAAAATTATAAGGTAAGTAAGTTTTTAAATTTATTTATCCATGCCTTACGTCACTCAAAATTAAGAAAAAAAGGGATAGCAAGAAATATACAAATAGGAAAAACAAATATCAATAAACAACAATAAAATAAATAAATAAGACGACATTCTGTTATGGGACTCGAGACATGCCGTAGCGTTTAGTTCCGACCTGGCGGCGCCCATAGGGCATGGGGGTAGACGTTCATTGACCTATATTGATTTCCATGGAACTTTAGAGTAGGCGTTCTTATACATGCACAAGAACCACAATTTTTTCTAACTTTTAATTTTTCTCGTCTATGATGGTAGGTAAGAGAGAAACGCTATTGTTAAGACATTTTGTTCCCGATGCACCGCGTAAGTTTCGAGACATTGCGTGTTGAGTGGTGGACCTAAACACAACAATTTGTCTTTGTCCATCACAGAGAGGAATTAAAAATAATTAATTTGCTCTGGAGCGGGAAAACGCAAACGTCTAGGTTACAATTTAAAAATTAAATAATATTTTGTGTTTTCAATGAAAAATTATTAATATATTTTATTGTCTAAGGCTAGTTAGTCTGTAGTTTCACGAAAAATGGGCGTTGCGTGGATAACGAAGTGTCGCAACACTAGTTTCCCTCTGCTTACCTTACTGTTAAGAGACACTAGCTGAACCAAATATTCTTAATATATACAAGGTGTTTTTATTATAATGTTCATGTGAAATATCAAAATTTATGCATAAGTAATGAATTTTAAATCTATTTGCTTTTTTGTGTGCATTAATTGTACAAATATTAAAAGGTATTTTGAGAAGTGCATGAAGACGATGGTAATATATACCTCAAATAAATTATTTAATAATATATCATCGTATCGCAGTGCAACAGCGTCTGACTATAAGTCAGTCAGTCAGTTCCTCACGTTTTATTTGACTCTTGCGTTCTCTTCTCAGAGCAAGGAATAGATAATAATTTATTCCCCCGAGTGGGAATCGAACCCACATACTTCGCGTTTACGGTCAGACGCTGCATCACGACGGCCTCTATAGTAATAAGCCACAGTAAATACTGACGGGAAACGAGTTGTACGCCCGTAGCTACTTCATTTTCTTTTGTCCTTTTATACGCAGCAAAGTAGTCTGGCGTCGTTTTTTATAACATTTTTATTTATTAAAAAATAAAATATACAATTTTTATACTTACAATCCTTAGATCTATCAACAGAAATTTCAAATTAATTTTTATGTAGCTTCACGCGAGATATACGCCCGCACGTGGCGGAGTGTACCTAGTGATAAGACACTCCGTTCCCCACTTATCGCTAAATCCTCGAGCGATATTGCGTGTTAAATAAAAGAACTGATTCTCGCGAATGGAAATCAAACCCAACCACTAATAGTCGCGTATACCGTTAGATATCGTGCCGCTGCCCTACGACGGCATGAATATTTTTTCTCTTTTTAATAATGCGGAACAATAAAACAAACAAACAACAAACAAATATACATACAGAAAATATTTATAAAACCCACGTAAACGGAAAAAACCTATTAGGTATATAAAATAAACATTTACAATAACCAATATTCGAACCAGCACTCATCTCTTTCCAATTTCAATCGTACAGTCAATCAGTACTATCTCCATGCCATCTGTACCTCAACATCGATAGTATGAATAAAATATACTAAGTAATTGCTTCACCCAATCAATCGATGTGGCGTTCTATAGACCAAAGTTACATAGTACATAAATGAATGAAAATTGAAGCCGTCGCCGCTGACTGTAAGCGCGATGGTTGTGAGTTCGATTCCCACTTGAGGGCATTATTTATTTTTAGTTTCTCGCCCTGGTAACAAGACTATGCGCGGCGTTTAGTTCCGTCACTCAACACGCAAAAAGTTGGGGAGAGATATTTAGCACGAAAAATTATATAGTCAGTAAGAGGAATGTAGGTGAGTCATAGTGGGTCCACTCTAATTGTACTAATTAGATCAATTCTACGAGCGTGGTGTTATCAATGGGGGGCTCTGTGCCAAGTGAGAACGAAGGGCGTGCGTTCCAAATGTTTAATTGCTAACTATAGTTATCTTCTTTGAGTTTCGTATAGCTTCACGCTGTATCCCGCATACAGCATGGTAAGCAGAGAAAACCTCACTCCGTTCCTTATTTTCTGCTTACATTTTAAGAAATTGCATTTTAAGTGGCGGAATTTAACGTCCCGTTCGGTCTTGTTACCGAAGCGGAGAAATGTAAATAACTTATTCCCTTCGAGCGGACATCGAACCCCCAACCGTCCCGTTTACAATCAGAAGCTGCATCTCAGCACCACAACAACAACAACAGTTTTACAAACTTAAAAATAAATTGGTTCTTCGAACAAGACAAAAAATCTTAATCACTTCCATAGCATTCGTTACTTCGACCTCAAATGCTAATTAACGTCATTTTAGGCTCAAATGACCTGATTAGTTAGCTTTACTTAGCGAGGTAGTGGTGGAAATGTCGTAATGTATATCCTTATAGGGGGTTCAAGGCCGTCGTGTCACATGGGCAAGAGCCTACACCTGTGGGTTCACATCCCGATAGGGGAAATTCAGACACTCACACTCGTGGGAATAGATTGTCTTTGAATATTTTTAATTTTCATGCTCTGGTGGACAAAGCGCGACGTTGAGTTACGACACTTAACACAAAACGTCAAGACTCTCCGCTCTCCGCTTTCCATACAAATTTGAGACATTGCATATTAAGTCGTGTAATATAGCGCCGTGCAAAACAAAAATTTCCTGTAAATTTAAATCGAACCCACAACCATAGCTTTAACATTTACAGTCAGAAGCTCCTGTAATTCCAATTATAACAAATTAAATTCAATTCTAACAGAAAACTCACAAAAATATAACAATTCATCTTTTATTACGAGATTTATTATTAAGACAATTTCAATTTTAGAAATCTGTTACATTAGTTTCCGGTCACGTACTAAATAGAATAAGTTTAAAAATAATTTTCTTTGTCGACCTCACTGATATTGGAAACAAGAAATTACATTGTAGCTTCGTGTAGCATAATAAAATTATTTTAAGAAAAAAGTGTTTTTCAGCTTTATTTATTTTATAGCTTTACAAATGATATGAGCCAAACTGGGGGTACTAGTTACCTATGAAAATTACCATTATTATAGTCTTGACTCCATCATCAAAACAGAAACACCACATTCTCAAAGTACCATAGAATATGCACGGAACTATAAGTTATATGAGCCTAGACTCGAGTGGTTTACTAGTAAACTCTGAAGAGTACAACTACTCAGGTCCCTGGCCACATCATCAGACCAGCTTAACAATACCATATTAGAGTATTATCACCTAAGCTACGTACTACCAAGTCTCACGATGACACAATTATTACAAGTGACTCAAATTCACTTTTTTAGATTTTATAATAAAGTTACAAGTCGACCTAATAAAATGTGTTAAAAACGCGGGTTCAATCCGCTAATTTAACTTTGAATATTTTTACACGATATAAAGACAAACCAATAAAATCAATAGTTAAAATCGCCAACGCCCACGCGATGCCCTATAAGGGCTATGAGTTATGAGTCACGAGGTCGTTGGCCTGCGCGTGCGCAGCCTTAGTGCCTACCAGCCTGGCTTACGGTACTGCGACTGTTCAATGTAAATAGTGCGGTTTGTGTGTTGAAATGTATGTATGTATTTGTATTACTAGTTGTCAAGAATAATGTATTTAGTAATTTATATACAAAATAAATTAATAGTTTAAAAATCATAAACACGCTTACAGTTCCATTAGCCACGGTCGAGCAGGGTTGGGAAAACTTTAACGGCAATTGACAATATTTATTAATATATCATCGTTTGTTTGTGCTGTAATAGAATTAAAGAAAGTCATGTAATCAATAATTCATTTGTTAATATTTAATTGTTAATTGCTATCGAAATTTGACCCACTCTAACTGCCAGTTCCATCGTCAGATTAGACATAGACCCCAGGAGAAACCGGCTCCATCAATAACCGGTGCGATGACACCATATTTTTCTATTGTCACGTCAGCTACGTACAAGTATCAGTCTAAAAATTAATTATGACGCAACTTATTTGCTCCACAAATAAGTTGCGTCATGGGTCATCCTCTACCCGATCGATCTAAGAATCGTAGTAGTTTCGTGTTTCTTTTCGGGGTCTTTCCATGTGGTCAAATGGTTACAACTAGAAGTTGTGTATGACACATGACATATTCTAAGTGGCCAAAGTAATGAAGAACACAGGCACAGTAAGTAGATAACATCATAATATTCACGTGAAGTAACCTTCCTCAAAAAATGGACTATTAAAAACAAAAAATATTTTTCAATTACAAAACTATAGTTCCTGAGATAAACAAACAAACTCTCCAGCATTTTTATATTAAGTAGAGATTTATCTTTAATCTATATATGTGTAGGCAAGTACAGTACTGTCGACGAGTCGTGACTGCTAGCCTACTTCAGTAGCTGTAGATGACTTCACAGATTGGATTTTAGGATTGTTCTTACATTACATTTTTTTTCCCGAGCGAATGAGCAAAAGTTCAGAAAACCTAACTGGATATTACGTCTATAGGGACAAATGATTACTCAACACTCATTACATCACCTGACGGAACCCTAATGGCGGGGTTCCGGACGCCGCCAATTGGGAACGGGAAGTAGCAAGATGGCGGCGACACGGATCGAAGTGTCGGTTGTGATTTACATATAGCTAGTTCAGTATATTTGCTCATTTGTTTTATTTAGCTTTACGTATTGTCCAGTGTACAGGCGACGGTTGTGAGTTCGATTCCCACTCAGAGGAATGACAATCTAGAATCAAATTTAAAACTTGCGGCGTTGAGTTCCGCCACTCAACACGCAATGCCTCCAGAATTCGGCGGAAAGTGGGGAACGGAGTGTCTTAACACTAGGTTCCCTTTGCCTACCCTGCTGTATGCGGGATACAGCATGAACCTGTATGAATAAATTTAAAACTATACGGTCGTTTTTTATTTCTTTCTGCAGCAATGTCTGGAATTCTGGCGAAAATGAATTAAATAATATAAGCATTGCTCCGAGTGGTAATTGAACCCACAACCGCAACTTTCGCAAATTTTCCTATTTGAATTGTACCTAAAATATTCAATAACAATAATAAACAAATATGAAAAAAAAATCATGACCTAGCAACACTATCAACAGGTGACACTACAATAAAGAGCTCTAAAACCTTGACACAAAATGCGACCGCCGTATGAGAACCCAAGGCTCAGGATGTATGTACATATAATTTCATACCTTAATATAGGTTATCCGTTATATCTATCAAAAGGTTAATTTATCTGAATATCTATCAAATACATAGGTATTTTTATATAAAAAAATATTTCAGAAATTAAAAAAACTATGTAACGAACCTATTCTTACTTAGCAACCATAAAAGTGAGTATGTGTGCCCTAAATATAAATACATACATATGTAATTTTTTCATTTTTTATTTTTGTTTAATAACTGTTCAATATAATCCATACATGCGCTTGCGCACATAAGTGCTGTCAAAAATATAACAAAACACTCAATACAATGTTGATTTTTAAGAGTTCAAAAGGCACAACATCACACTTACCCTCGCCTGTAAAATCAATAACAAAAAAAACAAAACAATAGTAGCAACCCTACTTCCTGTTCCTAATTTAAATTTTAAAACTGCTCATTCCGCGTCTGGCTATCAATGGGGGCGGACGCGTTTGTTGGCTTTTTAAATGCTCTTTTACGTGCTCTAACTAGCCTTAATAAAGGTCACGTAATGTTTGTATAATTGTTTGTATGTGCATTTTGCATAACGTAATTGTATTGCATTTGTAAACCTTAAGTGCAGTTGTAAAAGTACCTAAAGTTATAGTCGATCTGTAGGGTCAATAAGAATATGAATTTGCAAAGGAATTTACGAGAAATTCACTGATTATAAAATTAAGAGCAATTGTTTAGAGCTTTGGCAAAGCGAAGGAAATGATGAAAATTGCTTGAATTGTGTAACTAAACCTAGTGAACCTAGCCAGTTCCGCTAGGTTCCCTGTCTCGTCTGTGTCGAAAATTGGGCGGTGCGTGGCAACCAGAGTGTCTTAACACTAGGTTCCCCCTGCGAATCTGCTGAAAATCGAAATAGATACATCCTGGGGCTATCTAATTTTCATACAAATATCTCATATAACGAAGTATACAAAACAAACAACAAATATACTCACGCAGTGGTACGTGATGAATTAATTCAATGTTGTCTTCTTAGAATCATGCACGACCTGCAACAATTAGATAAAGTAAATAAATATATGACAAACTTGTCACTGTATTAGCTAGTAATTTCAATAAACTAAAGCTGGCGAGTTAATATTATAAAGCTGAAGTGATTGTTTGGTTAAACGGGACAATATAGATGTGTATGACATTCTTGTTACTTATATAACCCGTGGTCAAAGTTACCGCGGGTAAGTTATTTGCATTTGACCATGAGTGCAAAGGCGCAACTAAAATCTAGTATAGAATAAATAACTTCAACTGAGTTCACTGTTTACAGAATTCGAATGGTTATAAACACACGTCTCTCATAATTCAAGGGTATAACAGTCACGACTGAAAAGACTAAAAGGCTTCTATTAGTTTAGTATTACATTTAAATATCCAATAACTATCATTGTGGCCCAAATATTTAACCCTCAGAAATACCTTAAAAATCCATCCGCCATAATATTTTTTTATAGAACACACAAATAAGGTATACGAAGGTTGGAATCCCTTAATGGTGAGTGATCGCAGCAGAAGTGATACCTTGGAACAGCTACAGCAGAGGAGCTACAGGTGCGTTAGAGTTAGAGGTAGACGCGCTTTTTGAAGCTAGACATGCCCCGGAATCAGATATCGAACCGGAAACACTGTCGCAGATAGGCCATTCCACAGTTTTGGCACGTGGACATTAAGTAAATTATCTACCGTATTTAACGTAGAAGATAGAGATAACCAAATGGTAAAGTACTAGGGCATTTTTTACAAACATGGAACGTTAAAAGACTGAACTTAAAAACGTGTTATATATGTATATGTATGAGTAAGTACTTTTTTACACTGTATCCACGTTACATGTATTACGTGTTGAGTCGCCACTATATACCCATTACCAAAGCGAGGAAATTAAAATAATTCATAGCCCCTAATGGGAATCGAACTCCCAACCGTCGCGTTTACAGTCACTCTCCTTAGTATTACGTAATACCCATTAATTATCCCATACAGTTCAATACTAACATTCATATTTACGTACACAACTGACGTAAGAGGCGTGCTCTACTTCACCGAGTTACAACGGAAATAGGACGGTGTGTATCATACATACATACATACAGTACGGTTGACGAGTTGTGGCCTCTCTGTAGTTAGGCTTTCAGAATTTTTGCGCATTGATTATTCAGGAAGAAAATAAACAAAAGTAAGAAAAATCGTAAAATCTCTAGTCATATATTTTATTTTCGGATTTTAATCTTGAATATTGGGCAGTGCATGGAGAGTGGAGTGTTTTAACACTAGATTCCCTATCTATATGCGGGATACAGTATGAAGCTATAAAAGTCCATCAATACTATACTATACAAATTAAAATAGTATCCTCCTATTTCCGCTGAAAGTTGGTCAAGCGACACGCCGGAGGTCACGTTACGTCAGGCGCTATAGTGAATACTATTGCAACTATCAAATGCATAATACACTTTGCATGGCATTGTAGTTAAATTGTATATTTTTTGGTATATGTTATGGTTCAGTGGGTTTGAATACGTAGCAGGTTTGATTTTAGTTTATTGTAACTTTAATAGATATTAGTTTTTTACATTACCTAAGTAAGTTTTTGCTTATACATACTTTTATTCTGATAATCGATTTTGAATACATATTATAATATTTAAGCGGCAAAAGTTTGCAACGCGGGCATATGCACTCATATTGCACGAAAAGAACTACAAATATAAGTTTGTAATTATTGTTTTCTATGATCTATTACTATTCCTGTAAATTGTCGAATTTTTTCCTTTACTTGTATTGTATGTAAGCTCTCACTTAGTACCAAATTTCCCAAAGGGTTTTGATTACGCGGCGAATTTCATACGGTGCAGTAAAATCTATATAATCTGCAAATGCTCGTATCTTTTGATTGCGTTGACTTAGAAGCTGGCTTTTCTGTGCTTCTAGGGACCACAGAGCTCTGAGTAAATGGTAGTAATTTCAACTAAATTGGTCTACCCGATTTAGAGATAAATGGCCGTGACAGACGTACAACAAAGTGATCCTATAAGGGTTCCTATTTTAATTTTTAAGGTACGGAGCTCCAAAACATGGTAAAACGTTTTATCTATATTATTTAGATATAATAATATATTTTTCTCAATTCTCGCTTTATCCTACATAACAGCGTAAAAATAGGAAATCTAGTGTTAAGACGCTCCATTCACTCACTACTTTTCACTTAATTTTCGAGATATTACGTGTTGAACAAACCCACAACCACAATCGCGTTAACAGCCAGCTCCACGATGTCCCATCGCCATGACAGCTAAACCAGTAAAAGAATATCATAATTTCTATAGGTACACATAGAACGACCTCGCAAAAATAAATGTACTTAAAGCACGCGTTCTGTTTAACCACTCCTTAAATATTATTCACCAGGCAACATATTAACTGGTGGCCTTGAATTTATTTTTGGTAGCAAGTTGAAATCTAATCAGGGTAATGAGTTAATGTTTCTTGAACATACAAACATATATATGTAAGAAGAACGGAATATCTTAGCACTATATTCCCTCTTCCTACCCTGCTGTATGCGTGATACAGCGTGAAACTAAAAAGACCATGTCTACAATCAAATACTCTATAGAGTCTATACATATGGAAAAGCTCGCCCACTAATTAAGCAACCATTGAATTCGGGGTCAACGATCCGTTGACAGGCCGCCATTGTTCGCCGCCATCTTTAATTAGACGATAGGGTTATCAGTTCGATGTCCGATTGAAGTATTTGGATAGTGATTACTTTGTTTCGTTGTGCAAGTCGTTTTTTCCTCCGATTTTTGTGTTAAAGGGATTATTCGTAGCGTGAAGCTGATCTTTTTTTTATCCAGCAGCTTCATATATCGAATAATAAGTGTTACATCAAGACAAAGTCACGATACAAAACTAGTATATAATAATTAATAACTAATTCAAATAATAAACAAAATATAAGAGAATATATTGTTAAACAAGATAAACTAAAATTAATTTTGCTCGTCTTGGAACTTGTACCCACATCTATCAGATTTTAACCACGACGCCAATGGGTACTCCAAGGGGTAACCACCCCTTCAAATGCTCTAAATACAGTCATTCAATCACCCCATGCAGAGGTACAGTACGTTCTAGGGGAATTACCAACTATTATACAAGATAAGTGGTTTCGATTACTTAACTTTTGCTTGCACTAAGTATTTTAAAAAGCAGCTAAGCTCAAGTCGCATTTTAAACATTATTTCAGCTTCACGCTGTATTCCACATATATGAAGGTAGGCAGAGAGCCGAATTCGAGATATTGCGTATTGAGTGGCGGAACTCAACACCGCGCCTGTATTTTAATGTAGACAAAATTCCATAATTCTGCTGGTTACGTAGTTGCGTTACTTGCGTTGAAAGAATGCGTTATTTAGTTATTACATAGAAAATTCAATTTTATTTACTGTCAAAAAAAGTAAACTTTTTTCAAATTATTAACATCAAAATAAAATGTAAGCTCTTTGTCTTGTTCTATTGCCCAATGTGAAATGTATTAATTAAACATGGTTTAATTAGGTCTACTTCTAACTATGAAAAAAAAGGTGTGATGATGGAGCCTGGGTTTGAATAGTGGAACTCTGCAGTGGTTACTAGTAAACCATTCAAGTTAAAAGGAGCATACAATTTACAGTACCTGTATCACTTGGTTTAGAAAAGCCTAATTCTTAACCATATATTTTTATAATTTCTTCAAAAAAATGGAATATGTGGTAAGATTATTATCTTAGCGTAGATAACAAACGTTTAATGTCAAGTTCATGTTAGTTGCATGTAGATCATTAACATAAAAACCATATGTTGGCCTAAAACATGCATATAATAATAATAATAATAATACTCTTTATTGTACACCCATAAGGAAAATAACAATAAAAATAGACAACAACAACAAAAAAAAAAAAAACGGAAATGTACAAGAGGCGACCTTATCGCTAAACAGCGATCTCTTCCAGGCAACCTTAAGGCATAGGATAAAAAAAAGGGAGGAAAAGGGTTGAGGTGTAAACAATAATTATAATAAATTTATAAAGCAAACAGCATACATATATTAAATATATACAAATATAAATACCTAATTAAACGTACACATTACACATATACACTTACATACATAAATATATACATACATACATGCATACATACATACAAATATACATACATACATACATACATACATACATACAAACAAATACATATATTAGTGGCCATCGTCTATCAAGCCAGCGTTTGCCACTTTAAATGTGATGGTTGTGAGTTTGATTCCCGCCGTGATAAATTATTTTCATTTCACCGCTATGGTACAGAAAGCTGCTTTGAGCTCCGCCTAATTTCCACTTCCAGCTCATTATATGTTTTTATTATAAAAGCAGAGACACGAAAAATTTAAACAGAAAGGGATTCCGTAATCAGCATTGAACTTATAACCATCACGTAGTTATTACGACACTGTCTCACTGTACCACTGTGGCCCCAAATTAAATAACCACAAAAGATGAATCATCAAGAAATATTTGAAAGTATAAGATACTGATTAGAATAAGCAAAACTTTACAACCAAATGTGCTTTTAAAAATATTTTCACTTTTTTCTAAGACATATTCCTATAATAGATAAGATAACAAGATGGGAAAGGTCAGATAAGTCTAGTTTTTAAATTTTGAAATATTGATGTCTCCCCCTTATCACTGCGGAATGCATTTTTATCATGAACTAGTGGAACACTAGTTCGCTTGCGTGAAACATTTGGTTATTTTTCGTTTTAGTTCAAAAATATTTGAATGTGAACCCCCTCTTATTCAAACACAAAATCCTCACATAAATCACGACGCCTTATATTCCTTTGACAGAGTCACTCAAAAAATAACTTACCAGTACAGCGAGTAGTTTTGAAAACTTGATTTTTTGTTTCTTTCTAACCCAATATAAAAACATAGCCCCATCTCTTTCGCATACCGGTCGGTTCGGTCCAGGTTTTTTGGGAGAAAAAAGCGTCTCCTCTTGATTTCTTGTAAGGCGATTAGGTAAAGGCATTTTTGGGTGCAATATTTTATCTAGACCTTTACGGCGCAGTGGTTATATAGATTCAGTATATAATGGTAGGTTGTGGGAACCTAGGAGTAAGATATTCCGTTCCCCAAGCACTGCCGTGTACTTTTTGACCGGGAACTCAACAGTGCACTTTATTTATCATATAACGGGAACGAGAACGAGCATCAATTATTTAAAGAAAAAGTAATAACTTAATTTTTTTTAAATAATTGATGACTGAAAAACTATTTGGAACATTAAGAGGAAAATGGGGTGTTTAAACACTCGGTTCCCAAATTCTCTCTTTACCTAACAAGAATTAGACAGAAAGGTCACTTTATAGTTTTACAACTACTCATAAAGAGGAGAATTGAGACACTATAAAAAAATGACAATAGCCACAAGCATCCCAACATGTAATATGTTGCAAATTGACGACCTTGCTATCACTTGAGACGATCAGCGCTGATGTCATAAGTACCAAGTGGATACACAAATATGATATCGTCATCTTTTATGTCTGTCAAAATACTACTTTTTACCTCTCGAGTTCGCCTTTATAGTAAAATAGCAATAAATAAAAAGTTACATACTTTAAGAGACTTTAAGCTTCATGCTATATCATATCCCGAATGTAGCAGGGTAGGCAGAGGGAACTTAGTGTTAAGATCATCCGTTCCTATTATGACACTTCCGTTCCCCACCTTTCAGCAACTACTCAAACCATTGCGAATTGTTGTGTGCCGGGACTCAAACGCTCGTTACCAATCGCGAGGAAATGAAAATAGTAAATATTGAATTTCCCCGAGTGGGAATCGAACCCACAAACCTTGCGTTCGCAATCTATGTCCCTGAGCCACGACGCCCTCAACATTTTTTTTTTCAAATCAACAATGTACAGATTTTCAGTTATTTATTTATGGACACATAGTAAGTGCCCGAGGTAACTACAAATGCAGATACAATCAATGGGTTACATTACCGTGATGTACGGCTTATAGCCATCATCGATAAACGGACTATGGCAACACAAAATTATTATTTCAATTCGAACCACCAGTTCCAGTGATTAGAGCGCTCAAACAAACAAACTCTTCTGTTTTATAATATTAGTAATGATAGAGCGGCGAAATCAAAATCGAACGTCTAACCATCGCGTTTATGGGTCAAACGCTCTACCATTGAGACATGACGGCCTTTTTTACTTAATGATCCAAATTTTAAATAACACATTAACCTTGAATTAAAATACAACATGCACAACTATGCTGCCATAAAAGTTAAGGCCATGCAATTATTATAATAACTAGATAGACCTGGATTTAGTTACTGTAAAGGCAATGTTGTGGATTCGAGTACCACTCATTTCCTCCCTCTGGTAAGATGAGTCATTTAGGTATACAGCGGTAGTGGAAAAACCTCTGGATACACGCCAGATTCAAACACGTGTTTCTTTACATTAAAATCATCTTATTCTATATTATATAACGAAATATTAAATATTTTCATTTCCCCGTTCTGGTAACAAGGCAGAGCGCAGCGTTGAATTCCGCCACTTAAAACGCAGTCATTCAAGAATTCGGCGGAAAATGGGCACCAGAAATGTCCCAATGGTAACGGAGTGTCTTTATACTAGATTTTCCAGGTCCCCGTTACCTACCCTGCTATGTGCGTGATACAGCGTGAAGCTATAACATCTATATTAATATTTTTTATTATAGAACTAAATAATTTGATTGATTAAACATGCGATTTTCAGAAATTACTCCTTAGAATTTAAAAAAAATTGCAACACTTTTCAACTAGGAATCGACCCTACAACCATCGCTTTCAATCGAACTGAGACAGTAGTACCGTTATAATATACATAATATATTCTAATTATTATCACTAGAAACCCGCATTTATTAGTGTTTTTTCAATTAAAATTGTATTTTTTTAAAGAGTCACTGAACGTTAAATGGGCTTATGCTTAATTATTTCTTATGAAACACCAATATGTCCGTTAGGTCTTCTGGTATATTTGTGTATATAGCGTCTTGCAGATACTCGTTTTGAGAGGATTATTGCACAGTGCAAGATATACCTATGCCAAGATATGTTTTTTTAGTTTCACTCTGTATCCCGTATATATTAAGCAGCAGGAACCTAGTTAGACGCTGCGTTAAGTTAAGATATGGTAAAAGCTATATTTTCTATAGTAGTTTTTTAATTAAATGACTCGAGAATTCAGCGGGGTGTGGAAAACAGAGGTGTCATAATGGTAACGGAGAGACTTAACGTAGGCAGGTTTAATGTGCCTACCCAGCTATGCGGGGGATACGGCGCGGCGTCAACAAAAGTTATCTAATGTTTATGGCTATCGGGAAAGTTATAAAATAAAGCCGTTTCAAACCAACGAATGACTTTTTAAATCCTAAATTAATACTTCAATATACAATATTCATCAATACTAATATTATCTCTTATCCACATATTTATCATATTACATATAAAAAATATAGCACACAATATTTTACATATCTCCAATAGTTTAGTGGACACAATCACCTCGACCAGAAAGTCCGGTTAAACGGCTTCAAAATGGCAAAACCATAAGCAGTTTACGCAACAACGTTGAGAATAAAAACGCTTGTCTGTCCGAACTTATTTCTGGGTGTTTGATATAATCGCGAAGTTCGTAAGTTCGATTACCGCTCAAATTTCGATATTTGGTGTGTAGACTGCCGGAACACAACTTTGTCTACAGGTTTTGTTTATTTCCTTTAACTATTTTATGTTTTTGCATGCAGCAATCTGTTCTATATCGGGCTCGTATATCGGGGTTGTTCTGAAGCAGAAGTTCTGAACGTAAACGCGAAAGTTGTAGGTTCTATTCCTATTCTTTATTTTTGCTTCACGATGTATTCCGCAGATATCATGGTAGGCCCAGATAATGTGGGAATTCATTCCCCCATAACACTTCCCCCCACTTTCCGCCAAATTTATGAGACATTGCGTTTTGAGTGGCGGAAACGAACGCCGCGCTTTGCCTCGTTACCAAAGCGAGAAAATTAAATTATTAAATATTTCATTCTTTCGAATGTGAATCGCATCCACAACCGTCGACTACAGTACAGTCAGATTGCGACACTGCGACACGACGACCTAAGAAATAAATTTAAAAATAATAAAATTATATATAAATAACATATTCCATAACCTTCTTGAACAGTGTTATCATCGAATATATGTTAGTGATAAGAGATAGCACTGTGATAAGAATATCTTTAGTTTATCAATTCTATTGGTTTATTTATTAGTGACCACTTTCTTCGTATATAGAAAATATTGTTTTTAGGAAATGAAATATTTAATATTTTCATTTCATCGCTCTGAGTTCTGCCACTCAAGAAGCAATGCCTCCAGTATTCGGCGGAAACAGTGTCTAAACACTAGGTTCCCTCCGCCTACCATGCTATATGCGGGGTACAGCATGAAGCTATAAAAATTAAATAAAAATGCTAAATTAGGTACTGATACACAAACAGATCACGTCACATTTTCTTATCACCTGCACCTACTGATAACAGTGTCATATTTAACGTTTATTGACAAATATTTAATTACTCCACCAGCTATACTATTACGAAATGTACAGAAATTAATAAAAAGCTTTAATTAGACTGTCTGTGTATTCATAAAAAAATATAATTAATTAAAATTTCTGACTGTGGAATAGATTGCCGTTGGTTCGTTATCTACACGGAGAAATGAATTATTCTCATTTCCTCGTTCAGGAGTAAAAAACAAAGCGCGGGCAATGCCTCAAGAAATTAACCGAAAACCGGGAAAGTAGTGTCTCAACACTAGATTGCCGTACCTTGCTATATTGCTACAGCGTGTTGCAATAAAAAAAGCCGTGACTCAGGTCAGTCAGGTGGACAGCTCTAGATAAAATTAATATCTAATATATATAAAAAAAACACCGACGGAAAGTCTACCATCGTGTTAGCCACAACGCCCTCTCTGGCCTGGCAAGGTAGACATAAGAAAACTAGGACCTCATGGTAAAAAACTCATTTGTTTGGCACTTTCTGGTGGAAATGAAAATATTAAATATTTCAATTCCTCGAGCGGGAATCAAATCCATAATCTGTGGCATTTACAGTCGCAGCTTGTGCTCCTGCACCACGACTAGTCTATAAAAAAACTTAAATCATAATAGTACTTTCTCCACAATAATAGGAAAAATAAAACAAAAAAAAGCTTTAAGGTAAAAATGGTATAACGGAGCGAAGTCTCAAGAGCGAATCGTTGAACAAAAAGAACAAAAAGTTAACAATAGTGGTCATTGAAGTGAGAAACATTATAATGCTGTGTCTACACAGTTACAACACTTACAGTACGGTAGGCGAGTCGTGGCTAGCTCAAGTTAGGCTTTCTGAACTTTTGCGCATTTTACACTGGGGTATGTAATGATAATCAAAGTAAGAAAACATCCTTAAATTAAATCTACGTCATCCATTCACAGTCATCTTAGGTGCGGCCACAACACTCGGTTCCCAGGTTCCCTCTACCTAGCAGCAGGGTAGGTACTTCACGCTGTAGTGTGAAAATAGAAGTGTTGACATTTTACATATTCATATATAATTATGGATCTCTTGGGTAGAGCAGGGTAGGGTAGCTATCTACTAAAATTTATAAAAATAATAAATAATACTCTGTGTGTCCCAATCTTAACATTTATATTTAAATCAAATTTCATTGCTTACAATAGAACCTGTTGGCTATGACAAACAAGTATTTATTGTATAAAAAGTATTTTTAATCATTTTCATACATTTTTTTCCTATATTTAAAATACAAGCTATTTCCTACAGATTCCACCATAATTACAGCATAATTCCAAGAGGTGTATGTCATGACACATTCTAAGAGCAAGTGGTAACTATCATCATATATAAGGTTTGTTACTTCAAAATAATTAGATGAACCAGATGGAAAGCCCTCCTCAATAAATGGACAACCCAAGACATTTTTTTTTTTTCAATTTAAAACAAGTACTTCCTAAGTTTAATGCATTCAAACAAACAAACTCTTTAGCTTTAAGTATAATATTAGTATAGAGAATAGATAATACTTTTTTTTTCAGCTTCACACTGTCCTCCCTTATATAGCAGGGTAAGTGTAGAAAATGTTGAGGCATTGCATGTTGAATGGAGTGTGTGCTTTGCCTTGTACCAGAGCAAATACAAATAAATTAAAAATTCACTCCCACAAGTGGGAATCGAACTCACACCAGGAAAACGGCCTCTACTAGATACCTATTAATAGATATACAAGAATAAATTTCATAATATTTTTTATCCAACATTCATAAACTCCACAATTTTGAGTTTGATTCGCAATCAGGGGAATCAATTATATTCATTTCATCTCTCTGGTATCCAGTCAAAGCTCCTTATTCAGTTCCAGTACTCAACATGAATGTTCTTAAGAATTGGTCATTGCATGGGGAACAGTGTCTTGACATTTGGTTCCTCTGCCTACCCTGCTATATGCCAGATACAGGATGAAGCTATAACAAAAAAAATTGTTTGACTAAAACTTTAAAACATAATAAAACTACAAAAACTCAGCTTTTCTTACCAAATGATCAAAGTTCATATCTTTATGTAACCAAACTTTATATAAAAGTACTTAGCTACAAAATATTTTAATGACCAAATAGAAATTATAATGTGTTTGAAACTGTTATTGACATACTTTAAATTACAAATTAGGTAAAAAAATTGCTGCTATATTAATATTTTATTGATTCTATGTAAGAATTTAGACAAAGCTCAATAAAATCAATAAAACTGAATTGCCCAAATTGACTGAACAGTATTATTGAGAGAAACTAAGACACTCCATTCTCCACTTTAGTGGAGTATTTTTGTATTTTATAATCTTTCCCAGTTAAGTATAAAAAATAGTATGTACGAAACAAAGTTATCACATATATGAATATTAACAAGATTTTATGACTGACAAAAATAAAGAATAATGTTTACTTGGATACTAAAAAATATTTTTTTATTTAACCAAAAATAAAAAGGCAGATTTGATTTTTACAACTATAATTTGTTTTAAACCTTTCTGCTATAACTCATAAAGAGCAGGGTAGGCAAAGGGAATCTTGGAACCTAATGTTAAGACACTCCTAACCCATTAAAAAACATTCCTCACTTCTCTGCCAAATTCTGAATGAATAATTATTATCTATATAATAATAAAAAATCACCTAATAAATGCTCTATATTAAAACAAATTAGAAGAAACAAAACCAAAAAAAACAACAAATTGAGACAAAGTGTGAAAGAAAATCTTTTCAAAATCAATGCAGATAAAAATCTATAAAGCCTCAATTACAAAACAATTTAACTATTAACCTTAAAATAACAAAATTGATTTACACAATCAATCTAAGGCCATCCAGGCGCAGGGTGTAACTGTAAAGTGTACACGCGGCGGTCGTGGGTTTGATTGACACTCGCGGGGGAGGAAGACTTATTCTAATGATCTCGCTCTGATAAGAAAACCAAGCGCGGCGTTAAGTTACGCCACTAAACCGCAGTCTCGTAAATCCAGGCGGTGCGTGATGAACGGAGTAACTTAATGGTATCCTTTCACCTATCCTGATATGTGCGGGATAAAGCGTGAAGTTGAGCACATATAATAAGTATATCATCAATTTTATTGCAGCAAAATCTCTTCTACCGATTATACGAGGTAGTTAACGATTAACCGACTAAATTAAGAAGTTTTAGTATAAAATACGACTAGTACTAAATAAAGGACTCTTTAATTTGGTCGGGTTATACGCTCATCCGCGCCCTAGCGGTGACATCATCTCTATTGAAATTATATAGTTCTCGATTGTAATACGCCTAAAATATAATTAACATAACTAAATATAACTTATAAAATAACTTAATATTATCCCAGATACGATTTAAATAGGTTATTTAAGCAAAAAATCCTATAGGAAAGATCGAGGTTCGACTTTACAATAAAATGTCGGAAACAAGGTGAGAATAACGTCAAAATTACGTTAGCAAGCGTCAATAGTCCAGAAATATATTACTTAGTCATTAAATAGAGTTTGCGCTAAAAGAATCGACCTAATTTTAATGTAGCTACTATCATACCACACCCAGGTCGCTGCTACTTCTACTTATATCTGATTATACGATAATAAATATACCAAAATATCGTCTAATATTAACAACATAATAATAAATACATACAGTTATTTATAAAACTTACCGTTTATCCTCTTTTAATAGGCGTATAAGCGTTTTGTTCACAGAAATCACCACAAATTACAAAAAACACTAAGCACACAACATAATATTAAGCACGCACTGTCTCAATACACTAGCACCGGCAACATAACGGGGATAGTGGATTCAAATACCTTCTTTTGTTTTAATTGAAAGATATTTTTCCTATTTTTTGTTAATAAATCGATGAGAACCGTTTCCGTGCCGCGGCGGCGTTCCGAATGGTGGTGGAGATGGGCAGATGGCGTTGGTGGAGTTAGTGTTGCTATTGTGAATGTGGTTGGACGTTTTAAGGGCAATTATGTTTGCTTGGTAATATTTTGAAAAGCTTAATATAAGGACTTTTAATTCCTTAAAAAACTATGTTGTGAACTATGCTTTAAGTGAAACTCATAAGCCTACAAAAATTGTATATAAAATAAATTTGGCACGGTCAAACCACAGATTACTGTTAAGTAGTAACTGCTCGACATTTCATGTTGTATGCGATTAAATCGATTTAAGAGTTTCGTTTAAAATAAGTAAAAATCGTGAAAATTTTAAATCTAATGGCTTATGTATTGCAGCCTTCTGGATCTGCGGACAAATTTTTAATGCATTGGAATCTGTCCCTAAAAATATTTATTTCATTATTTATTATAGTATCTGTTAAGTGATTGTTTTTTTAAATTATATATTTTGAATATCGTTACAAAAAGAGTTAAATATCACTTTCGATACCAGCAGATAGAATGTAATGAGATATTTTTTTACCATATTTTATTACCTTATAATACAGTAAAACTTAATGTTTTGGCAACATTTTAACAATGCTCCATTTTACAAAAAAAATACAAATTTTAACGAAAATTATTATCAATAAACCTATTATTTTTTAATTTTTATTATTTACTTAAAATAATTCAAAATTAAAAAAAAACAGTTAATTAAGTATTAAAAAGGCTATTTTATACTACATGTTGAAATTTCATATGATTTTAAAAATCCAATTGTTGAAAACAAAATATTAGTAACATTTAAAACATTTGAGTATAATTATTTTTTTTTTTTACCCAGAAATTAAGTTATATAAATTATATCATTAATTACATATGTACTGAAAAAAAATACTAACTGGAAATGGAACGTAAAATCAACCTAAAAAAAAATCTTGCCAAAGCGTCATTCATTTCCAAAATGGCGAACTGTTAGGTTGTGTGTTACTGTTATATTTTTTGTTTTTTTTTACAAAATTTTACACGCTGTTGACTTAAATTTGAGGTAAATATATTATTTTTATCATTTAATTTTATTATTCTTCAAATTAGTTTTAAATAAAACTTGAAAATATATTATTGTACTATGTTTGAATGTAAGGCGCTAAAATTTCATATGATTTTTATTTTTTGTGATTTTAAATACGTTATACTTTTCTTGATAATTTAGAATGTTCTTTTTTCCCCTAATGATTTATTCCATAGTTAATACATAACTTACAATTTAAAAGTATTTAATCAACCTCAAAAGTGTGGACAATCAACATGTGTTATAAACATAATTTTTAACAATATTTAATTATAAAATTGCTCCACGCTATTTCCTACATATAGTTCGGTTGACAAAAGTATTTCATGCATCATACGTTGCACTTAACATTCGAGACGTGCGTGTATATTGGCGGAACTCAACGCCGCCCCTACCTTTTCGAAATCTTGCTTCTATCATTTTTGTGTATTATAACACTATTTTTATAATAGTCCTATAAGGGAATATTACTTAACATGTTAAGAAAAGGGTCTCAAACAGCTTTTTCACATTTATTTTTATTTTATTAATTAACTTCATATACTACTTTGTTGCTATCTCATGTTTGATTATTATTTTTCTCCCCCTTTAAAAATGTTGTATAGGATTTACAAAAAGCTTTCTTATAAGGGTCGCTCAACGGTTTTGTAATAATAATTTAAAGAAACTGTCACATGTAAGATTATTTTCTTTTGAGTATTATTATTTGAAGCTGACTGTTAATAAGTACAACAGTTCATGTTTTATTCCCACTCACACTCGGGGAATTGAATTATTTTCATTTTGTTGCATTGGTAAACATGCAATGTCTCAAAAATTGAGTTTTCCCCGGAAAGGAATGTTTTGTCATTATGGCTCTTTTGCCTTCCCAGCTGTATGTAGGATACAAATAAAATTAACTGACATGACTGAAATTCTACGTTTTTTTGTCTTTATTATATTTGAGAACACACTCTCAGCTATCAGATTTTTGTTTTACATAGTACTGTATTTTCATTTTTATTAAATCTATGATTAAAAGATTGTTTATTTTTGTTTTTTGTTTAGTTTATCTATTTAGATTAAGATTGAGTAACCAATAAATATGAATCACATTTCCCATTATTTAATTGTTGTAGTATACCAAACCTTAACTTAAATTGTAGCCTATGTGTTATTCAGATGCACTGTAATTTTTTATTTAAATTCAAAAAGTAGTTTTTTATGAAAGTAGAACAATCATCCATCCTTTACGCTTTCACATTTATGATATTAAATATTAGTTATTTAGTTTAAAAAAATCAGCTTCACGCTGTACCCCACACACATAGCAGGGGCCTACCCTAGAGAAAAACGAGTGTTAAGACACTCCATTCCCCACTCTCTGCCAAATTGTGGGGGCATTGCTTGTTGAGTGGCAGAACTTTTGCCTTACCACCAAAGCAAATGGAAATATAAATTGATATAAATATCATGAATTGATATCATCTCTTAGAGTGGGGAATGAACCCACAACCAGTCAGTTTTACAGTCAACTAGTTATTTAGTTATTACAATTTTATTTTAGTATACAGTAGAATAGAGCATCAGTAATATAGAATGTGTCATCTAAATCCTTATATGATATGCTTAGATTTCATATTTGCTGGTGTTTGCATGGTTCTTATATTTTATTACTTATTTGCTAGTATCTCGTGGCCCTTTATCTTAACTGTCAATTGTTTATTTTGCTCTATTTTCATTTCTTTTACTTAAAAAAGTGAGGAATAGAAGTATCTTAGTGGAAACCGAGTGTGAAGCTAAAGAATATATATAAATAATATATATAAAAAGAATATACAATTGTTTTTAATTTCTTCCTCAGCTCGAATGGGTCGCTCACCCAGCCCCCGTCGTCGCGACCGTCGCGACCGAGACCGTGACCGCGACCGAGACCGGCGCAGGCCTCGAACCCGCTCCCGGTCCCGGTCTCTAGACAGGCGGCGACGAACGCCGGACAGACGAAGGTCCCCTTCCCCGCGACGGAGGTCACCATCCCCCCGACGAAGGAGGTCTACCTCACCTGCTCCAACGACCTCTTTTGCCCCAAAACCCAAAAAGAACTTTGGTGAACGACCCATTGTGACCCCAGCCGACCTTGAAGGTAAGTCCCCAGAAGAACAAGAAATGCTCAAAGTTATGGGCTTCTGCGGCTTTGACACAACTAAAGGTAAAAAAGTCGATGGCAACGTAGAGGGTGATGTGCATGTGGTACTGAAAAGGAAATACAGGCAGTATATGAATAGAAAGGGAGGTTTTAACAGGCCACTTGATTTTGTTGCCTAATAGTAATACACAACCTACGAGGTCTAAAGGGCCCCATGTGATATTGTAAAGTTTGTCCGTAAATTAAGTAAGTTGATCTTTGGAGAAGTTTCTCTAAGAGTCTGCAAAGAAAGAGTTATTTTGTTATGGACAAGCTTTAGAGCATTTTTTTTACTTAGAAGATAAGTGTTACGCTGTTTTTTCAGTTTTGTATTGAAGGTTTTTGAGTTTTGACTGTGATATTCTATATGGAACAAATAGATAAATAGACAGTTTTATTTATATATAATTTGAATATGGCAATATCTTCTTTATACAGGATGGAATTGTCAGCACCACTTTAAATGAAACCACAATTTTAACTACTTTATAAAAGCCAAATATAATTCAGAAAAAAAATTAATTCCCAAAAATGAAAAAGAGTTTTTTTTTCAAATAAAATTATCGTTTTAAAATAAAACGTCATTTGTAAAGTATAACATAAACACGCACACATTTACCGATAAAAATCGTGAAATGAAAAAAAAATCCTACGTCCAAACTGTTGAGATACCTTCATTAAGTTTTAGTAAAATGAGCGCTGCCTCTTCCACCTGTATATTATTAGTAGAAAATAAATGGATGATTCTTTAAAAAATATATATATTATACATACATACATAACTTTATTTCAAAGTAAGATAAATTTAGTTTATTCTTAAATTAGTCTATATATGATATCTCAAGTGTGACAGTCAAAACTTAAAAATAATGCCACCACAGATTACCTTTTGTATATAACCGTTTACACAAAATTAAATCTTAAAGAATATTACTATTAATAATTAATTCATAAAATTTTAATATTTTTCATGAAAATATAGAAAATTATAACTTTAATATTTTTGGTAAATCTTAAATTTTACTGCACTATACCTTATTTTGACCAATAAAAAATTAAAGTTATTAATAGTAATAGTACTTTAAAATCAAAACACCAAATTTATGTGGCATTTCTAATATAAGGTTAGTTTTTAAGTCCGTTATATCTGTGCCCGCGCGCTGCTAACGCCCGCGCGGGATCGGTACAGCGCTGAGCGCACCAAGAATTCTATTGAAGTGGTACCGGGTTCGATTGGCATGTGGATTTGTGGTTATTATTGTCTAGGACTTGATGGACTCGTCTACAGAGACTGTCTAAGTTAAAACTTGACGTGAAAACCGATTTGTTACACCATTCTTTTTGGAGAAAAATTTTAGCAAACCATATGATTTTTTTAACAATGTCATTTTTGTTATAAATATTATAATCATTCTCATTTTCAAAAAATTTCAACAATGAAAATTTTCACAATTTTGTCACACGGTTAGTCAAATTTTCGAAATTGACCCACTGAGGCCACAAAGCCACTGCCGTCCGATAAGACTGATCTGTCGTACCTCATTCCGTTGCCCGCGCGACGCGCCACTACCATAGATATATTTATACACTTTACACTGCAACCCCACCACCACCCACCACCCCCTAAACCTTTATCCTCCATAATGTACAATAGTCAAAAATTGACGTGTCAGACTGTGGTTTTCGTAAAATCTGTGTTTTCAGTGGTCATACACCTTTGTTTGAGAAATATTTTAAACTATCAGTCAAGTTGAAAAAATGGAGAAAAATCACTTTTAACAGGCGTTTGGTCCTGTAACCTCTGATAACAACTGGTTTTATCAAAATCGCACTCTGCCACGCCAGTTTCCATAGCCCATATACAATTATACAAATGTTGATATATTTAGTATAAGCAAGCACTCGCGCCGCGCGGGGGTCGCGACACTACACACGCGCGCTCGGTACCACTACGATGGAATTGTCACACCATCGCACCCCTTTGAATGAATCTAGACATCAAAACTCACAAAAATAAACATTCCGGTGATAGTTTACACGAAAAATTATCATTTAGAGCAAAAATCGAGCTTTATAGCGAAAAATCAATTTTTGCCACCAATTTTCTAAAGCACGTCACTCAAAATATTTTTACAACTGCTCAATTATATGACGTTGCTAATGCTAACAACATTTTTCAATTTTTAATTGAAAAACAAAACTCGAAAGCCAATAATATTTTTGTATTCTAATTTTTCACTTCTCACTTTTCTCATTTTATTTACTCTCTCACTTTTGGCTGCACTTTTTTTAAAGAAAATCTTAAATGTTTTCTTTAAGCCTTCATTAAAGTTATTACTGATTAAAATATCTTTGTAAATTTTCATATTTTCCTTATCACACAGAAAATGTGCAAAAAAAAACTATTTTATTTCTTTTTCTTATTATAAAGAAAAAAAGATTCATTCCCACGTGTAAATACCACGAATTGCTATTTATTTTAAATTTTAACACCTAAATTGTAAATTTCTGGCCTTTAAGTTAACTTTTATTGTGAATATTAGGTGTTATAATGTATAGTCCTTGGATTTACTTTTGACATTAGCTTAGAAAAAAAAAACCATTTTTCTATACTCAAAATATCAGTCTATCAGTCAAATCAGTTGTATGACTGACATTTACTCTTTGAATTATTTGAAAGTTTGTTTTAAAAAACCCTGAAAATAATTTCTGTTAGAATCATTATATCGTCAATAATATTTTTATGTTTATTATACAGAGCGTAAGCGACATGATATATTAAGGCCATAAAAGAAACGTCTACAGTTTTTTATTATATTATAAATGTCGTCACTATTTCATTGTATGAAAGATTTTTTTTTAGTACTATTAAACGTTTGCTTATTGAAAGTTGTGTCGTTTACATCTGTATAAGTCAAATTAATTTACCTTTGTTGACGTTTTGCTTAGTTTGTCAGTGCGAGTAACTTAAAAGCTTTCAGGTTATTATATATAAAAAAGTCTTACGATCCAACTTTTTTTTAAATCTTTCCAATGTCTCAATCTATATCCAATATGGAAAAAAAAGGATAAAAAATTCAGATTTACCTTAAAAAATGTTGAAGATTTTAATAACTCGCATTAACAAAAAAATCTGAAGATTTCAAAATTTTTAAAAATGTATTCAAAACCATAAACTTTTAATTTTAAGTTCAGAATTAAAATAATTTTTAAAGCAATTGCAAATAATTTAAGTTTGAAATTAATAAAAAACGTTAGTTATTAATGAAAATTAAAAAACATTATATTCATTTTTTTCTTTTAAGTGTGTCTAGTATGAGAGTGTCACAGTTTATTTTTACTCTAAATTTATATTTAAATGTATAATAAACTGAATTGTCAACGAATAAAATATAAGTATTGTCAGACCCTCCAACTGACGTTAATCAAAATCTAGTTGATATTGTTGACACTATATATATTATATTATCATGAAGATGGAGGAGATTAGGATTTTAAATTTGTTCAGTGTGTCATTATTATAGCTTTCATTTTGTTGGTAAATTATATGAAGATTGTATTGAGTTTACTGCAGTTTTCATTTATACATGTTTAAGACATCTTACTTTTATTTTTTTTAAATGTTGTCCATTAGAAAAGACTTATTTGACATTGATAAAAGAAGCAAAATTTATTTACTAAAAATATGTATTATAATTTAAGTTGTGACACTTATATTAGACTGTCTAATTTGTAAACTTGAATTTTATAATCTTACAGATGTTGTTCCATTTTGTATAAAAAAGTAAATAAAATACATTAGTTTTTTACTTCATAATTTGAAAAACTTCATATAAATTTTAAAAACTTTTCATTTCAGATTTCAAATACTTTACTTTTTTGTCATATGCAATTGGAATGACATTGTGTATTTAATCCAAAGATGTAAAATTCAAAATAAAACTGATTTGGATTGAACTTTTGTATTTTATTTTTACCCCTTTTTATCTTTTTTATTCCAAGTTTCAGTACTCAATGGAGTACATTAACACTGGGTTCCCAGGTTCCCTCTGCCTACCCTGCCATAGGGGTATGGCAGGGGACTGTACCCCTAGGTACAGTGTGAAGCAACAGAAAAAATATTTAAAAAAACAGGAATAAATAAAAAAAGGATATCATATACATAACATTTATTAATTCAATACGTACACTTTATGTCAATTATATTACAATAGCTTAGAAGAAAAAACACAAACATGCAACTTTTTGTTAGATTTTGTAAAAAAAAAATACGAAAAATTGCTAAACTAAAACTGATGTAGTCTAAAATTAGGAACTTGGTTATTATGAGGTTGGCTTTATCTTATATTTAATGGTTAAATTATTTAATGCATCGTTAAAACAAAAAAGGCAGAGGCAGAGTCAATTTAGTGTTAAGACAGTTTTCTCAGTTTGTTGTTAATTGTAGTTTTACAGTAATTGTTCTATATTTGAAGATGTACATGGACATAAATAGTGGTTTTCCTTTTCTATAATCAATTCTTCAGTGGAGGCACAAGCGTGCGACTGTAAACGCGCAGATCGTGGGTTCGACTCCCACTAGAGGAAATATTCACTATTTTCATTTCCTCGCTCTGGCGGAAAGTGGTGATGGAAATTAGGTACAGGCATCCCTCATATAACACGATTAATTCGTACCGTGCTATATCGAAACCGTGTTATACGAAACCATGTAGTATCGAGACCTTGTCTTGTGTTATATCGAAACCGTGTTATACGAAACTTTGAAATAATATAAATAAAGGCAATGCGTACCGTGTTATATCGAAACCAAATCTTAAGGTGTAAAATTTTATGATAGCAGAAATTTCGTTCCAAATACTACATAAATGAAAAAGGAAGTTACCTTGAAGTTTTTATTAAGAAAAATAAATTAAATCAATTTTATGATGAAATACAAAAATTTAAAAATTCAACAATAAAATATATTCCAAGACTAATAAAAATAATTACATAGTATAATGTTTTATATAGTAGAAACAGCTTATTGAACGAAAAAAAAGTTCAAATTTAAAATGCATATTTTTCAAAATCGTGTTATACTAATATCATTTCTTGTATCGTGTAATATCGAAACCGTGTTGTACATGTACCGTGTTATACGAGGGACGCCTGTACTCTAACTCTTAACACTAGGTTTTCCACCTGCCTACCCAGCTATATGTGATATACAGCGTGAAGTTTTAACAAAATTAATTAATCGTATTTCCTAACAATACTGGTTTAAATCGTTTAAAATCTTTTATAAAACTTGTAACTCTTTACAAACTGTATATCACCTTCATCCATGTATATCATCAATTAAAATTACATAGAACTAAGACAATTTAATCATAAGTATCTGACGTCAATAAAAAAATGTATATAAGGACCGAAAATCTGAAAACGTAGTGTCTTATCACTAGGTTCCCTCTGACGACCCTGCTATATTCGGGATATATTCTGAAGATAAAAGATAGCGATCAAATATAAAGAGGGAGAAATATGTCACAAGCAAAAAAAACCCTACTCTATAATTTTATATAATAGAAAGAATTATAGTATAAAAACCCCCTGTTTTATTTGAAATTATTGTATTAAAACGCATTATATAGGTTGTTTGGTTTTTATTTGCTTAATTTCAATTACATTTTTTGTCACACTGTATTTCTAGCATTTTTAAAGCATTATTCTATACTTAAGAAAGAAAAATATTTTAGAAAACGTATAGAAATTGGTTCGCGTTCTTAGGTTGGCTTTCCACGGTCTGATGTTCTAAAGAACGTAGTAGTAGTAACGTAGTTGAGTAGTGAGAGCGCTGGGGCGGTGAACAAGAGCTACGTTCAAATTTTTATACGTTTTCTAAAAAAGTATTGTGCTGTACAGTATTTATTTATATTTTTTTTCTTCATGGTACCATTTTTCAAACAACCCATATAATGATTATTCGTTTTTTCCCCTAATTTATTCTATTATATTCAGAGCAAATCTAATCTATGTATACGTTAAATTACCACCAAAATCGAATCAGTTTTGTTATCTTATCAACGAACGGACAAACTTGCATTTTTTTTCAAAGCAAGCATTTTGTTACTAGGTATATTTAATAAAATCGAGATATGATTTTCAAAATGGACTAATTTCGATATAACTTTTTTTATTTATTTATTTTTTCACATTCTTTTCTATATTTTCATTCCAAGAGAAAAATAACTAGATTATCTAATTACATAATGAAATATCTTTTTTATTTACTATTACTAAAAAGCTTAAAGATACAAATAAGAAATAATATTTTAAATTTTGAATAAAATCAGACGTATTTTTCTGTTTTCGTTCGAGAAATTTCTAAAAAAAGTCGCGATGTAGAAGAGATCATTACTTAAATTATATACTATTATTAAATTTTAATTACATTTAAATGAAAAAAAAAATAATCACATGGAACATATTAAGATCATAATTTAGAGATCATATTATCATCTAAATAATATGAATATCACACAGATAATATATTTTATTAAGGTACTATTACTAATTGAGTCTAAATAACTAAAAAGAAGTATAAAAAGAAAATACTTAATACAGTGTCTTTAGAATAAAAGTTATATTTGCAAAAGTGATATACATTTTAAAATATTTTTAGATAGTAAAATAAAAATATCCTAAATGTATATGACTTTTTGGGAAATACAAAAAAAAATGTTATTTTCATTTTAAGGGTATAAATTATTTGTATTTTAATTAATGTAATTTAAATTGGAATGTAATTTTAAATGAATTAAAAAGCTGAGGTTTAAATAATTACACCCAACAAGTTATTACAATGATATAATTATATTATAATAAATACTATTTGACACAAAAAATAAAATAAAAACGTTTACTTTCGTCACTAAAGTAAACTGTTGAAATAATATGTTAGTCATTATGTCACACAAGAATCTGATGCGTGTCAGAACGCTTTACAATACGTCATAACGTTATATGACACGTTAAAAATTTCTAAACTAACTAAATATAAGAAATCAGAACTTATCTGAACTTACCATAACGTATCTTTTTCTTGTGAGAATATTTTGGAACGTGTCTAAGTTTATCAGAACATGTCAGAACGTATTCAATCGTGTCAGAATCTGTCAAAACAATCTAGAACGGTGCAGCCTCGTCTAAGGTGTGAAGCCAGTTGAATATAATCATGTTTCTCTCGTACTTAGATAAAGGACGACCTCTCTCGCGTTCTAAGTCCGCGGCGGTTAACGCCAAATGTGCCGCTTCTATTTAAATAAATATACCTATTTAGCTTAATAATAGAATGTAATATTAAATATTTAGAAATACCTCGAAGAAACCGTCGTGATGCAGAGACACAGGTTCGATTCCTACCCGGGAGAATGATTTGTTTAATATTTCCTCGCTGTGGTAATAAGACTAAGCGCGGTGTTGAGTTCCGTCGCTCAACAGGTAATGCCTCTAAAACTTCGGCAGAAAGTGAGGAGCAGAGTTTCTTAACATTAAGTTCCCTCTGCCTACTTATATTTTTGACAAATCCTGTACATCAACATGTCAGAACAAAACAAACCGTGTATTCTTTTAGGCAGGACTTGAACCTATTATTAAAATGTAATCTTGGTGATAAAGTCCAATAATTACAAATACAACTAGATCCAGTTTACTGTTTTATTAAATATGTATATATAAACATTATAAACTAAATAGAAATTTATATTCCATTATCATAATTTTAAAATCATAACACAAAGATCGATAGTCTATTCTCTATGGGTTTTAAAATTAGTATGTTCAAAACTAGAGTAAAATTTTTCATATATAATCCAAAAATCTTTCTCATCCAACAATTTTTAAGGCTATTTAAAACTATAACTTACCAGGATGCACAAATTTAGTCTTAGTGTTGGGCACAGTGAGTGTCGTTGGACCCGGACCTGAATTTACAGCTGCCGAAGCTGCAGCCTAGAGTGGAAATAAAAAAAATGGATTCACCATATTGCATTTATGAACATTTATAAATTCATACAATTAATCAACTGTAACCATTGTATAACTCCAATACCAAATTGCCCTAACCAGAAATCAAACTACTTACTTCCAGTTTATCCAAATTGAAATCGGACTGAGACATCCTCTCTAATGCTCTGTATGTAGTTAGGAGACGACGTTTTATATAATTTTGACGGACCTAAAAAATATACAAAAAACAAGGTATAAACTAAAGGTTGGATTGGATTGTACTTCAACATGTAATACCTCCAGAATTCGGCGGAAATGGGGAACGGAGTGTCTTAGGACTAGGTTCCCTCTGCCCACCCTGCTGTGTGTGTCGAATAGAGCATGAAGGAAATTTGATTTGCTCCTGACATTATATTATGAATATAAATAGCGTCAAAAAATATAATAAATGGTCCTTTGAGCCATCCACTTCTCAAATCAAAACACAATAAAATAATTAATTTAAATGAGTTTTACAGTATTTTGTTACCTTTTTATTATCACTGGGCAAAGGTCTGTGCGGAGGCTGGACGGGATGAGATCTCTGTGGAGATGGAAGCTGAGACCCACCTACTGAAGGATTTCAAATTATATATGGTGTATTTATATTATTAATTTATAATTATTTATATGTTTTATTTTAATTCAATCTTAATTAATACAATAAGTATTAAAACAAAGTAATCAGCATATAATTTCAGTTCAGTATATAAATCGCTCGATGTATGCGCATAACTGCCAAATGAATGTGCCAAAATGGATAATTGTATAATTTTGTAAAAAATGTATAAATTTGTTTTGTTCATTATTTGTAAATAATATTTGTTCATACACATATTAAAGCTGATGACATAAAAGGAAATATGTATCTCTCACATTTTATTACTTTTTACTTTACTAGTTAATCAATTACTAAGTTACACTATTATGAACCAGATACATACCAACAAACAAAAATACCTACAAACATATAAAAAGAAACGAACCTGCGACCCACGTGCTACAGGATCTCGAAGCTGCGCTCAATGTTAAAGCCTCTAGAGCCGCACAAAGTCCAACTTCTGATGTAGCACTGAAAAAAAGTAATAAAAATACTCCAAAAATCATCTTTTACCATTCTGGGAAAATAAGGCATAAAATAATGTCGGATGTCCCCCACCACTAAAAATCTTGGAATACCCACAACCCAACTGTATCTCTAACTTCCGATCTTACCTCCGTACAGGCTTGGATACATTGCCAGACGCCACGTCACCCGCACTAAATGACCTGCGGAGCCCTAATTGTGCGCAGAGGGCGGCGCACCCTGCCAGAAGCTCCCGACAGGCATCCCCTGATTGGAGGATTGATGCTGAACCTCGCCTGGAAGAGAAAATATTTTAAAAAGGGGTATAGTGAATTTGAAATTTTTATTTTTTATGATTGAAATAACAGTTGATGTGGCACCCATTAGCGTATCTAGAGATATTTACGAGGAGGCCTGGACTTTAGCTTTGAACAGATATGTTCGTGTAAATGTTGTATTTTTTAATATTTCGGGGCAAATTTTGTTATGTTATAAGTAAAATATCTAGGATAGGCACCAGACTATTCTGGGGCAGGCACCCGGCTCTCCTCCTTCCTACGCCCCTGGTGGCAACATAATATATAACACAAGGTGACACTAGTTACGATTTTGTTATCCAACAAAAAATAACATGAATTTCTTTATAAGTTTCAAGGCCAGAAGGTTACTAAACATAATGCTTTCCTTTTTAAAAAAATCAGTATAGCATTGTAGGTAAAGGCAACCTAGACCAAATCCACTACATAAGATATTCAAAACTTAAAACATTACAATGAAAGTATATAAAGTACACTTACTTCATATTCTTTCCCTCCGGATTTGGACTTGCAACCCTCAATGAAGGGTCTGGGCCTTGACCAGCCTATAAATAAAAGATCTTATATTCATAATATTTAGATTAGCATAACCAAATTCATCAGTAGTATATAATGTATAAATTACCTTGCATGCCAAAAGCCGCAATATCCTAGCATCAGAAGCTGCTGATGATACACTGAACAATGATAGCTCAGTGGTAACAGATTCATGGGAGGGGGACCTGGCGACCCCCTTCCAACCCTCTGCAGGGCACATCTCCACTATAAATAATAGAAAATTGTATAATAAGCTTCCTGTTCATCCAATGATTAGTTAGATGTTAGGTGGTGGAATTTAGTTCTGTTCAATAATAAGGGCAGCAAGCAAGCAAGGAGAATCAATGCCACTTTCCACTAGGTCTTGTGACATTTCATAGTATTAAGAAGCGAAGATTAACACCGCATAGTATGTTAAAAGAGTGGCAAAGAAAAAAGAATGATCATATCTTTATTAACTCGATTACTATATAGACTCGTTACATATATAATAGGGAACAAATTCACTATCGCTTACACATTGGACTATGATGGCCTCATATTATTTAATAATAATAATAATAATAATATTCTTTATTGTACACCCAAAAATATAACACAAGAAAAGGAATCAAGATCAGAAAGAAATGTACAAGAGGCGGCCTTATCGCTAAAACAGCTATTTACTATTATAAAATATTTTTTTAAGAGAGCTAAATCTATAAAAAGATGGATATTATAATAAAATACACGAAGACACAATCTTTTAGTAAAAAATAATAAATTCATTTAAGAAAAAACCTTTGACATTATCATAATACCAAAAATAAAAGGACTTGATTATTTCAGGGATAAAATGTGTAAAAAAATATTGAAAATAGCTTCATAATAATTAAGTTATTATAGGCTCTAATTTAAAATTACTAACAAATATTCCTAAAAATAAAGATTGTTATTGTAACACTATGCTTTATATTGCACAGCAGGGTAGGCAGAACTAATTTAGTGTCCAGACACTATTCTTTGCTTTCTAGCTCGAATTCCAAACATACTGTGTTGAGTACTGCTATGAAACACAGTTGTATCTTGACAAACAATGAAATGAAAAAATAATTCATCTGCATGAGTTGAACTCAAAATAATAACAACAATCACACTCCTATAGTTGTTCCTATCTCTTTCTTAGTTTCCACCTGGGAATACTAGATAGTGTTTAAACACTCCATTCCCATTAAATCACTGCTGTTTACCCCCACTTTTAGCTGCATTCCAGAAGCATTGCCTATTGATTGGTGGTACTCAATGATGCTCTTTGCCTTGTTACCAGAATGAGGCAATTAAATTTTTTAAATATTTCATTTCCTTAAGTGGGAATCAAATCCACAACCTATTGCATTTATAGTCCCACTCTTGTGCATTCCTACACCATGGCTGGCCTAATTATTTTCTTTATTACTAAGTTATAATTAACAATTTAATTAGATGGTTACTGTAAATAATATTATGAACTGTAACTCATTTGTAAAATAAAGAGTTGTTCTCACAACTACAACTCAGAGGTAAAGAAGAGTTTTTATTCATTTTCACGCTGTGTAATACACCTAAGCATGGTGGGGTTCTTCCACAAATCTCATAATATCTGCGGCATTGCATGGGAAAAGAAGTAAGAAAGTTTAGTTCATATTATGCAAGTTAACTCTGCCATTGCCGGTCCCAAGCCCGGATGAGAAAAAGAGGAGGGTTGGCTGCGAAGACGAACTATCTCCATTAACACCTCTGGAGCAATAAATAAGTTAATCATCTAGCAGCCGTAAAAGTTCGTCAACGCCGACCAATGGGCGGCGGTCAAGTAACCCATCAAACTGGCTATCTAAGACCATGAGTGACCAAATATCCTCAAAAAGTTTGAAGGCATGCGCCTGGGAAACGCTTGCCATTACCCCTCCCACCCTTTTTATTTATGAATTATGGAAAATGAGAAATGCGATCTGTCATGCGATCCGGCTAACCCCCGGCGCCATGAGGTACCCGGGCCTCATGGTGTGAAATCTGTTACCGAAGACTGTGTTGGT
>HE671962.1:255782-277220 GCA_000313835.2 Heliconius melpomene melpomene | reverse complement strand
GATATATTTAATTAACGGAGTGAAATTAAAATTTCAAATTAAAGTGAAAAAAAAATTTAACACACAAAATACATTCAAAAAGAGGGAATCATTTTACACTTACAGAATGGAAAAAGAAATTTAAAAATACAAAAAAAAAACATTAACGCGAAACTGACACGTAATAGCAAAATATTAAGGCTTAAAATTGGATGAAACTTGAGACCAAACTTGAGGTGAAAACCAGCTGGTTATGGGTTCGATCCCCACTCGAGGAGATGAAATATTTATTTAAATTAATATTTTCATTTCTTCGCTCTGGTGTCGAGGTAAAGCGCGGAGTTGAGTTCTGCCACTCAACACGCAATGCCTCCAGAATTCGGCAGAAAGTGGGGAACTTAGGTAACAGAGTGTTACACTAGGTTCCCTCTGCCTACCCTGCTGTCTGTGGGAAACAGCGTGAAGCTGATTTATTTATTTTATTTTTTTTAAATTGAAAGTAAGCACAGGGTACAATAGATTAATTTATTTATTTATTAGGAAGCCAACGTTACATACTACAAAAACAGGCTTTTAAACTTGTAACATAAACACAGTTATAAATGTATAACTAGTACTTAAATTAAAATTAAATGTTAAAATTTTAGTACTGAATATAAATAAATATTAAATAAATAAATAAAGCCTTTATTCGCAGACCATTTCAGAATTTTTGTTTGCATAATTAAAATAAAGTATACAATAAAAATTTAAAAGACTTAAAATTAAAAACATTTAAAAAGTAATTAATTTTAGCAGCCTGTACTATTGCTATATAGCTAACCATAAAACAAAAAAAAATAACAAAGAACAAACCCAAAATTAAGATCTTAAAAAAAGGTATAAAAATTGTAAGCTCAGTTATAGATTCTTTATTGCGTATATAAAATATTTTTTCTTTTGAGCTTTATACAAACGTAAGGAATCATTAAAAACATCAAATTCAGATTTTAGCGCTAATTTATTATTAACATTCAAAGTTGTATTAAGTGGTGGATTTAGGCCTCAATTTTTTGTAGCGAACCTCGTTTTGAAATTTTGCATACATGATCTTGCATTCAATCTAAGGGTAATAATATTAAGTTCACCTAAAATCTTTAACACCTTCGAAAATAAGGAATATTGCTCTGCGGTCTTCCTAGATATCCAACAAGCGTTCGATAAAGTTTGGCACAAGGGTCTTCTCTGCAAACTGAAAAAATCAGTTCCGCATAGCTACTTTCTGTTGATGCAATCATATCTGTCAGACCGCATATTCCAAGTCAAAGAGGATGGAGAATTTTCAGATTTTTATAATACAAAAGCAGGTGTCCCTCAAGGCTCTGTTCTGGGCCCGTTACTATACACATTGTATACGTCAGACCTTCCAGAAACATGTCATACAACTACCGCTACCTTCGCTGACGATACCGCTATTCTCGCTAGTAACAAAAACCCTGACCTAGCATCTGCTACCCTCCAAAAAGGCCTTGATAGGATAAACGACTGGCTTCAAAAGTGGAAAATCAGAGCTAGTTCTACAAAGTCCGCACATATCACTTTCACCCTTAGAAAGAAAGATTGTCCACCAGTTAGATTAGGAAACAACTACTTACCTCAGAGTGATACTATCAGATATCTTGGAATGCACCTGGACCGCAAACTGACCTGGACAAAACATATAAAAACAAAAAGGGATGAAGTCAACTTACGATACAGAAATATGTACTGGTTAATGGCGCGCAACTCAGTCTTATCCATAGATAACAAACTGCTAATCTATAAAACCATCCTTAAGCCAGTCTGGACTTATGGTCTCCAACTCTGGGGAAGCGCATGCAACTCCAACATTTTAATTATACAGAGACTGCAGAATGGCATCTTAAGAGACATAGCCAATACACCATGGTTTATAACAAATGCCGAAATACATGAAGCATTGAAAATCAACACAGTAAAAGATGAAATAAGGATCTCAGCTCAAAGATATAAACACCGGCTAAGGAATCACCCTAATATCCTTGCATCTGACCTACTTAATATCAGCTACCATAAGCGCTTAAAGCGACATGATATTCAAAAGCTAGACTCCAGACATTGAAAAAGGCTGCTTCCATTGGGAAGCTCCCTGGCAAGACATTTTACCTTCACCTAATCTGCTCATAGTTATCGACTGATCGCAGATCATCTAACAAAAAAAAAAAAAAAAAATATTATGCAAGTGTTTTCCATACAATGTACACCACAAATGAAGAAATCAATCAATAAAGAAGTGAGGTTTTCTATACTATTTTGCATTTTTCACTTAAGAAGAAATCATCAAAGAAAGAAAAATCCTATAAAAGAATCTCATCAATATAGTTAGATGAAAAAATGTATTTCTGCATACGGGAATTTTGTATTCTATTATGTGAATTTTCACTTCATTTGTAGTTAATATAAATATAAAGCAGTTAATTGGATTAACCTCCTAAGTTTGGAGTTAAACTATTGTTTTATCAAATAAGATTATGATCCAAGTTATTACATAATGCTACTTATAAAATTAAGTTAAGGAAGAAATATAGCAAAGAAATATGTTTAAAATTAACATTAATTTAATAATTTAAAAAATGAGAAAATTAATTGTATATTGAAAATACAAAATGTTTGTTCATTTTTAAACCTATAGTCAATCAATATTGTTGTATTAACAACAAATACTTTAATTAACGCAAAATCAATTATATAACACAAAATAAATATGTTTTAGTATGAATTATTATACATTATAACAATAATAATAAAAGTGCCATTGAGATATATATAATTCTTAAGTATTTTAGCTCTTATTATATCGGTTTACAATTATTAAACACAATATATTGAAGACAGAAAAAAAATATTTTTTCCATATTAATAGAATAGAATAAATTACAAATATAAACGAATTAAAATCATAACGTTTTATAATTCATATAAAACGATACAAACATACGTTTTTAATTCAATTCTATAATATCAATAAAGAAATGCAAAATAAAAGGCGACTACTATATTAAGCATGGACCGGGACAACAATAATAAACATTACCGCTTATGTTGGGATCCACGACGAATAACTTTAATTACACCCAATTTAATAATAAATTTCAGATTAAATTAAGTTAATTGCGTAATAAGCTGGAATTTACAATCAATTTTAGTATAATATTTGGAAAATATAATCAAAATTCCAATTTTTTTTCGTCGATTCTAAGACGTCAAATGATGCGTTTGGTTTATTATGTGCAAAATCGGCCAGCATGTTTTTAATCTGTCGCTCAGCAATTTTAATAATATATAATTTAAAATATTTTAAATAAATAATATTAATGATTGAAAGTGTTTTAGTATTTATTTATATAATTTGTTAGAAATTTTGTTTTTTTTTAAAGGACGTATATAAAATTACAAACTGACCATTGCCATCTGTTGAACAGAAAACGAAAATAAAAACTTATTATAATAGATGTCTCTAATTGTCCTTTTTTAATTTTAAGTATTTTATTTTATTTTATGTATTAATTTATTACATTTATTATCTGATTGAAAGTCATTATTTATAGTTGTTACATATATTCATCTATACATATAAATTATTTATTAATATGATATAATTCAAAATAATGAATTTTAAAATTTTGGTCTATTTGTCTGTGCGTTTGTTTATCTTAGAAACGGCTTAAACAATTTAAATGCAGTTTCCACTGGTGTATTTTAACAAGTTTCACATTAATTTAACATTTAACGTCTGTTTACTTCTATCCGTCCATAAATAAAAAAATGTTACTTATGTCAAGAGTACAAAAATATTAATTATGAAGCAATTTACTTTCAATTAATTAAAATCAACATAATTAAGAATTTATGACTACTATAAATTGTAATAATCATCAGTTCTTTTATAATAAACAGGATACAAAAATCATTGATATAAAAATGTCTATACAAAATATCTGATAAAATAGAAATGTTTTACTATTAGTAGGTATAAAGCTGAAGAGTCTATTTGGCAGAACGCGCTAATCTCAGGAACTATCGGTTCAAATAACAAAAAGCGAAGAAGGCTATAATTATTATAAGAAGCACTTAATATGCGTCGTATATATACTCGTACACAACGCCTAGTTACTCCAATATGACGACAGGGGCGAAGCCGCGAGTAAAAACTAGCTTAAAATAAAATGGCGGTATAATGTAGTTCGGTAAAGTATTAAATAGTATACATAAATATTATTATACTTATTGATTCCATTTGAATCGCTACAAGCTATCCGCTTCGCATCATGTTTATCAAGGTATTGCTTGGTTGTGTTTGGTTTACATGGTTATATTGAAATTATTGTTGTAATTTTGATATTATACAGCTTTTTTTATTATAGCTTATTGTCTCTATACATTTTGCATATAGTAGGGCAGACAAAGAGAACCTAAAACCCTCCGTTCCCCATTTTCTGTTGAATTTTTTAGGCATTGCGTGTTGAGTGAACTGCTGCACTTTGCCTCGACACTAGAGTGAAGAAATGAAGATATTAAATATTTTATTTCCTTAAGTAGCCATCGTACCCACAACCTGTCGCGTTTAGTCACACTTTGTGCACTACGATTGGTTTTATAAGCCTACCTGGGCGGCTTCGCCTGCTTGAACCATACGAATATTTATTAAACATGTTTATGAAATTATTTTGAGTTTAGGGGTATATTCTAAAAAACCACAAAACACGTGTTCAATGAAATATTTTTAAGAGTCTAAATTTAAATTTTATAAAAGTCGGTGGCGATTTAAAGATTTTCCCATGCAAACTTTCAACCCCCATTTCATCCCTTTAGTATTAAATTATTAATACAAATATTATTATATTTCCATATCAGACAACCTCAAAACAGTACTTTATATATAACTACAACGAATCTACAGCTTTGTTGTGTGTACTGTGTTTTATATTCGCAGCAGTTTCAGTTTAAATTGAGGATATTTCGCCAAATTTCTGTATTTTTTATAATAAATAGATATTTTTATAAAGATATACTAATATAACTATATATTACAAACTTAAGGACGTCATGGTGATGATAAGATTCTCACTCGGGAAATGGATATTTTCATGCTCTGGTAACAAGACAAATTGCGGAGTTGGGTTCCGCCCTTTGCCTACCCAGCTATATGACAGATACAGCGTGAAGCGAAAAATATAATAACAACGTTTCATCTAACCAAGCATTACCTAATAAAGTAAATCTAACAAGTTGACGATATTTTACAAATTATTAAAATTATTGTTATTCCCAGGCATTTCAAAATATGTCAAATCTCCTATCATTCCAACAACACTAGAGTAATACACACGAAATGCGGCCAAGCCATACATACATGGATAGATAAACATACATACATACATACAAACCTATACATGTACTTTTGTATGTATATTTGATTAATATAACGATATCGCAGGACGAATAACTGAATTTTGGTGTTTATACACTATTTTGATTATTTGGATTGATTTGAAGTCTTTGTATCGCAGTGTGCGACTGTACGCGCGACGGTTGTGAGTTCAATATCATTTAACAAGGCTTCTATTTCTAACATTTTTTTTTCATCAGCCTATCGCCGTTCACCGCTGAACGTAAGCCTCCCTCATCAAGCGCCAACCATCCCGGTCTTGGACTTCTCGCATCCATCCGGTGCCAGCCACCTTCTTTAAATCGTCTGTCCATCGCGCTGCAGGGCGTCGTACACTACGCTTGCCTAAGCGCGGTCTCCACTCTAGCACGTATCGGCTCCATCGACCGTAGGGCTGGTACACCAGTTCAAGGTTGCTCAGCGTGCGATGGAACGCGCAATGCTCAGAGTTTCCGTGCACGAAGCACGAAGAATCAGTACGCTGAAGTGGAACTGGGCCGGCCATGTCTCCCGACGTACCGAATTCTAATATAAAACTATTAAATTAAGTGCAATGTGGAGAGTTGCATATCTTAACTCTTAACATTACTTAGGACTTGAATTTCTATCGGCTTGCCAACTTTGAAGGTCGAGACCTGTCAACTATGCGTCTCTGTCGACGGTTTCTACTCCGTTTACTTATATGTCAATGGACTTTGTGGTGGACCACGAATGTTCTTACTAATTATGACGTTACTTGTTTATTTTATTAGTTTGTATGTTTTCGACGTCATTTCTTAAACAACTAGAAATAGAATATCTATCCACACATAAAAATAAATTTGTCTATCTGTAATTTATAAAAAAAACAGGTTTTCTTCAAGTGCAATAATTTTTAAATGCTGTCCATCTATCTTTTAGTTTGTCCGGGCTAACCTCCGGAGCACCTGAACCGATTTTAGTAGGACTTTCATTGGAATATTGATAAGGAATGAGGAGCAACTAATCTACTACTACTTCTTTAATTTCAGAATTCCTTCGGGATAGTTATTTACTTGGGAAAAGACAGGGTTTTCCGTTTTACGTCTTCAAGTCTATTCAAACAAAGTTAATAACGACGACTAGCTATTTATGAAGTAGGTAGGTACTTGTAGATGCTAAATGATTTATTTTTAACTCTGTGTTGAAATATAAACGGAAATGATTCAAGAAATGTGTGAAATAGTCTAAAAATGTGTTTTTCTATGACGCTTTTGAGTTTGCGTAATAGATGTTTACTTTATATCAAGCGGCGTTAAGTTACGCCACACAATGCATAATATCCCTAAGATCATGGTCATGTGGAGAATGGAGTGGCTTAGAGTAGGTTGCAGATAGAGACAGGATGTAAATTATTTTCATTTCCCTCCGCTGGTAAGACGGCACGGCGTTGAGTTACGCAACTTAACACTCAGTGTCGAAAATTCGATCGAAAAGTTGAGAACAGAGTGTCTTAACACTGAGTTCTTCTCGTTAAATGTATTAAGCTTTAAAAAATATATGAATTTTAAAATATATCTAAGCTTAAATTTGAATCTGCATTCTCAACATTATGAACAATCGTTAAACAAAGAAACAAAATTTTTCAAAAATATTATTATTCCATATTATGTACTAAACCTTCATAGGATTTTAAAATTAAAAGCGTATCTGTGTGTGTATTCGCTATGTATATATAAAATGTATAGATATGAATGTGTGCGTAAGAAATATATGGATAGTGCCGTGTTGAGACTTTTGGCACGAATTATATTGATTTTTTTATTTAGAATAAGAATTTAAAATTTTTATGCTATTCTAGAGTCCAATTATTTTCATTTTCATATAACGGAGTTATAATTTTTAATCATTTCATACAAAATGACCGCATACACTCTCAAACTAAAGTTTGCCAACCACATAAGTTACACTTCCCGTTGATTTACAATACAGCAACCAGCTCCTCTCAAAAACTGGCTCGCTCTGACCACTGGCTTAGTGGTATACGTTCTCATCAAGCTACGTTATATTAGATACGATAATGGCTTAGATTAATCAATTGACAACAGATAATGCTATATTTAGTATGCTAAATGCTGCTATATAAGTACTAGCGACACAAACTTAGCTTAGCTCGCTTAAACTTATTATTATATTAAAACCAAATTATTTAAAATGTTTACATAAATTGTTGCCACTATATGTTACGCTGATATATAAGCTATAGTAATGTAAAGTTGTATCTTAATTCGTTCAGTATTTTTTGCGTAAAAATGAAACAAACATTCATAATTCTTTTTAAAAGTGTTATAGTTTTAAAATATTAAAAATATATAAATTTCTTATCCTTTCAATTCTCGTCGGTATCTGTACTTGATTGTGGTGTGTCGGCGAACGGAATGCAAACTACACTGTAGGGTTCACACTTTTACCGAAAATATATTAAATATTTTTATAATTTGAAAAATCAATAATTTAACGCCTTTTTGGCAGTGCGCAGTGGTTGCAATCGCGATGGTTGTGAGTTTAATTCCTACTAGTGGGTATTTTTTTTTCCTCTCTCCGGTAATTTAAATTAAAGCTTAAAAGGAAGTTAACAAGTATATTATATTAAATGCGTTATCCACGTTGTTACGTTACGGATATATGTAGTTTCAAATCTAATTTTAGATATTGACAATATTTATTAATAATTATAATATAAAAATATATTTTTTTTTATAATTATAAAATAGGGGAATTCGATACAGTGTGTAGAAAGGTCCTTAACGCATCATAATATCTACCAGAGTGTGGAAATGAAAACAATTGGATTATAATGTAGAAGGAATTTAGGAATCGAAACCACAAGCGAGGCATTAACAGTGAAATTTTAGTTTTTTATATAATTTTATATAATATTTGACATAGAGATAACCCTATATAACGCATACATAGACAAGACGAGTGTGTGAGAAACGAATTAGGGTCGGTTCTATTTAGTTAATAGACGAAGTTGGCTAAGTCCAGAATTTATTATTTTTGTAATTTGTTTTTATTTTTCAAGTTATGTGTGGATTCGATTCCAATTCCAATTAAGGGATCAATTTTCGAGGTTGCCTCTGGCTGCACCGCACTTTCCACCAAGTTCTTTTCGTTTAGCCTTGAACAATAGGCCGATGAAATGAAAATATTATTTCAATTCCTCGCCTGGGAATCGAAGCCATAACACATGTAATACATAGAATGAAGAGTTGAGACACTTCGTTCTTTTATAAGTAAATTGAATGTGTGACATAAATTTACTTAATTTTGGAGTAAATATAAAGATGAACAATACGTACATATACGTATATAAAAATAGAATAATAATTATTATCGATCAGTACCAAGGCTGAATGTGTAGTTATGTAACCTTATCTTCTATGTTACAGTCAAATTTAAAAGTTTATTACTTATTTAAAAATCCAATAAATATAACAGGTTTTGTACCCATGAGACTAAATTTGGCGTTGAGTTACGCTAAAATTGTGCGGTTCATATTAAACGGAGTGTCTCAACACCAGGTTCACTCTGTCTACCTTTCTATATGTGCGATATAGCTAATAGAAAAAATCGTTAAAGCGATATAAGTACATATACAAGAAAACAATGTACTACTTTCATATTTTTATATGCACTAAATATTTTTCTTTGGATAAAATATTTAATAAATAAATAACATTGTGTCTTGCCGAATATATATTCATAGCAATAATCTTAGAGTACCTAGTGGAATTTTGTAAAAATCTCCCTACAGAGATCCTAACAACATAAATAACGTTGCAAGCGAGTGTATAAGAATTATAAAGTAGCCAGTTAAGAAAAGAACGTATATACGAGTATATGCTCAGTTGTCAGAGGACTTGGACGGTAGAAAATGAAGCCAGCTTGAGTTCTTTTTCGTTCAAATTTTTATATTAGTGAAATTTTATTGTTTTGATTTAGTAAATTCCATGTAAAATTCTATACATATTTTTGGTTATCCCTAATGTAACAGGGTAGACCTAGTGTTAAGACAATCCCATCTCCAACTGTCCAAGTGTCCAGCATTGCGTATAGAGCGGTGGAACTCAACACCGCAAAATATACATTTAAAGTAACATTTTAAACTTGTTATATATTATACTCGTGTTTTACTGTAACATGGAAACTATTTTTGCTTCACGTCTGCACCTGTCCTTACTTTGCATTTTGTAAATAGTAAATATCTAAAAAAACATAGAATTTAAAACAAGCTGATTCCGTCGATTTTGTCTTTACAAGGTGAATAATATAAAAAAACTATAAATATTGATTTATTCAAACATTAACAAACGCCAGTGTATTCACTTTTTCATCTTCACGATGTTTCCTCCGTACAGCAGGGTAGGCAGAGATGGAGGAACCTAGTGTTAGAACACTCTGTTCCCACAATGCCTTTCAATTTTCGAGGTATTGTGTGTTAAGAGGAGTTCAACGCCGCACTTTGTTACCAAAACAAAGAAATGAAAATGATTCATTTCCCTGAATGGGAAACGAACCTATTTTAGCTATTTTCTCTATGTAATATAAAACAAATTTTTAAGACAGTTTAGCTTATTAATTTTAAATGTGTATTTTAAATTTCCAAGGTAAACGTGTTAAACTGCTTAAAATACTTACATTTTCATGGTAAATTTACATTTTTAATTAAGTATTTTTTTAGGTAAAGTTTTTCCTAAGTCGTTATGGAGTAATTAATATTTGGACTTAATGGTATTGGATTTTAATTGTTGTGTTGTATAGTCTATTTATCAAGAAAGACTATTAGACTATTAGGCATTATGTAACTGTCTTAATTTGACCCTTTATAAAAGCTGATTCCCATTATAAATGTTAAATAAAATATTAATTTCACATTACGTTATTTGGTATATTAAGGAAAATATTGCTGTCTCTTTCTTGCATTACGTAAACTTGCTTAAGTTATATACGAAATGTGAGAAAGAGATAGCACTTTTTCGTAGTTCACAATTTGTTTTTGAGATGTGCTAGTAGCTTGTGACGTCATAAATTGATAAAATAAATAATTGTTAAGATGGGTTCCATTATTTTTTCTTCTCAATATGATTTTTTATATTAAAAAAAAAACATAGAGGTTGGAGAATTCTGGAAGTATTGCGTATTGAAAAACGGAACTCAACGCCGCGTTTCTATCCTTATCCTGTTAGAGTGGGGAAATAATATAAATCCTCCAAATGTGAATCGAACCTACGACTACCTAACATTGCCTCTAAATCTAATACTTTACAATAATTATAAAATAATAAAACAAAATTATAACTATTAAAAATTATCGCATTAAGTTATTTGTGTGTAGGTACTATATATACATATGTATGTATACACACACTTGTGTAGAGGTAGAGGTTTTGTTGATACGGTATGTAGGGTTGATTCTGTGTTTGGTAATTTATAGTATGTATGTTTGTTTCATCATATATATGTAACACGGTGTTTAACGCAGGTTCATTTCCCAGGCGATATAGGTAAATAAATCATTTTAATTATTTTATTATACTTTTAAGAAAATATAAAAATAATTGAACGTAGCGTGTTCTACGTTAATTTTAGAAATCGTTCAAAAGGCACTGGTTTAAATGTTGCTTCGTTTTGTTTCAACTCTGTCTTTTTTAAGTATGGTTTTATTTTCTAAGTGTGCAATAATACTTTTAAAAAGTTAAAAATCATTAATTTCTGTTCAGCAAAAATATATTCTTATTTTATATTTCATTATTTTAATAATTTCTTTACAAATCAAGTAAACAAATATGAAGAGATAGTATAATACTAAATAAAGTATTTGTTTGATTTTAGTTTACATTACTAACGTAAATGAAATTAAGTAGATTTTTTACAATTTGAAAATTTTATCAAGAGATCTATCTACATGCAACTATACCTAATATGTAAAATTCCACTCAAGAGCTGGTGTAACTAACAAAACTACAGAAATATAATACTTAGCACATTGTCCTATTTATTGATCAACCCGGTGAATAAATAAACATCTTTTAAAAATTAAACTTCTTAATCTTTAATCACAACCTAATTTATTTAAAGGTTCCGTTATATATAGAAAATTCACAAAATTTTTACACATAAAAATTGAACCTGTGACTATCATATATAAAATAAAAAAAATCATATTCTTAAAAATAAATCCACAACCACTATAAATTTAAAATATGGCGATTTTAAATTTAAATTTTAAATATTCCTATGACATGGCACAACCCTGACACACACAAACACATAACGGATATATGAAACCGAATGCTTGTCAAACTAAATGGATACGGTCGTTAGGGATGTGCGGATACGATCAAATTATTATCTTGTTAATATTAAATACAGTTTTTGTAATTAAACACACAATTTAATATATAAAATTTAAATTATAATATATAAAAACAATAACGTAAGCAACGGTTGGATGTAAAAAGCTGAAGATCGAAGAGGAGAGCTTGGATAGCCCTATGTTCGGATGTGGACGTGAACAGGTTTTTTATAGAAATAGCAAGGCAAATGCGTTTTCTTCACTAGACAATATGTGATCACCGCCGTCCACGGTACCCTGTTACACCAGACGAACTACAGGTGTATTTTTTTAAGATTAAGGTAGACGCTATTTTTGAATTTACTCATAGTTTATATGTGATAGATGGATGCTGATAGTTAGGCTCTTTCCACCCCCCCCACAACCCCCCCCCCCTGCTATATGTTATATGATACGTGAATGTGCAATTATTATTAATGTGTATTATAATAAATATATTTATTATATTTTTATTGTTCATATCACAATGTTAACTTAATTACAGTTATTGTTTTCGATTAAAGATTTTACATAAAATATGTATGACGAATAAAAAAAACAAATATTTAATTTTTGATATTATTACAAAAATAATAACAAAAAAACACAAAATAGTTAATAAGCAAAAAAAAATTAAAATAAAATTCAACTATATTTTACATCGTAGTGTTACCTCACTATTTGTTAGGGAGAGCGCGAGGTATGCTCGTATTATTATTAGCAGAGTTAACTCGTGTATACACTGTTGAGTTGACTATTTAGTTATTATTGTATTTTAGTTTTTGTTTTATTAAATGAAATTAAAATGGATGAAGAATGAATTTTCGGAGGAAATCCTCCGGTAATAAGATAAGGCGCGGCGCTCAGTTCCACCATTCAACATCCAATGTAATGCGCCGACATGATTGTAAAAGAATTATAATATTATTAATAATTTATTAAGCAAAATACTTCTTTTTTTTTTTAAAACATAAATATTTGAACGTATCATAACACGATGTCTCTAATGATCTTAAACATTTTCTGAAGTGTGGTGTGGTTTCATATTTTTAACATTTTTACAGTTTAAACATGTTAAAAATAAAATAATATCTGTTTTAAATTAGTTTTTATACAAAAAAATAAATAAATGTAACTTTCATATAAAAGTTACATTAAAAAAAATCACATACATACATATAAATAAAGTTATCATATTGAGATTCATCTCACGATGCACGTAGTGTAACCCCGCCTTAATGTATTCAAGGACCGTGTGCAGAGTAGTTGTAAATAGAGGTAGATTATTATTATTATTAAATATTTTATTTATATTTGTTTATATATATATGTTTATATGTGTGTGCTTGTTATTATTTACTTAAAGAAATTATGTTATCGTTCTATTATATCAAAAAAGGTTAACATTTTATATAGCAGTATAAACTCAAGAAGGTCATGTAAGAGAAAGCCCTGTCGTAAGTGCTCAGTAAGTACAATACAAAAAAATCCCTTTCTTTCCCTGCTTTATGCAAGATAGGCAGAGGAAAACTAGTCTTAAGAGATTCTGTTTCCAACTTTACGTAAGTGAAATAATTAATTCCCTGAGTGGGAATCGAACCAAGATCCGTCGCTTTTACAGTGAGACGCAGCGCCGCTACGACACACTGCCTCTAGTAATATTTATCATTATTAATTACTTTGTTTTGTTATTAATACATGTTATGACGTCATCGTTACGCGCTTAAGATTAATGTGATTTAGATTCTGCAATGCAAAACACTAAATCGATTTTAGAGACAGAAAATAGACCAGAGAGATAGATCACTAAATTATTTTTATAAAGCACTAGAATCTTGTGAATTAAGCTGAGAATAAAATATATGGTTGTGGGTTCGATTCTGTCTGGAGGGAATGTTTGTACTAAAACTAACATTTACCTGCAGTTTACATCAATGTTTACTCATTGTGTATGACACATGACACATTTTAATCGCGGGAGGTTACTTTGACCACAGGTAGGTACAGACTATCCAAAACACAAATAATTTTTCAATTAAAATCACTCGTTCTTAGAATTGATTAACAACAAAACTAAGTCTTTATAATTCTTTTTATAAAATATTTTAAAATATTTCCAAATTATAAAGTTTGTAAAAAAAGTCATGTTTTAAAAAAAAAATGAATTGTACTTATGTCACAGAGTAGTGTACTATGATATGCTTCTGTTTATTACAATTGCTGCGAATTCAAATGTCATTTGAAAATATATTGATATTTAAAGTAAGTATTGGTTCGCTCAACACGTAATGTTTCGAATTTTGAGCAGTGCAAGAGAAACAGAGTGCGGGATACAGCGTGATGTTATAAAAAGAACATATTTATACGTGAATCTTATCATAATCGGCCCAGCCATTTAAAAAAAAATAACAGTAATTGTGTTACTCAAAAAAAAACTTTTAAAAGAACCAACTTCAAGAATTAAAAAGCATAAAATAATTTAACAATGACTTTCGAATGCTTCTATTTTTTATATTTTAGTCTTTTTTTATCTTACTTTTTAAAATCTGTAATAAATAGTTTCGTACAGAGCAGTAGGATTTTTCTAGATTATATCGGGTAGGTTACGTTGTTGTCAACACGGACACGAATTCGTAGGAAAGTGGGAAACGTCTTAATCTTATGAGGAATGAAGTGTCCTCCCAGGTTCCCTTTGCCTACCCTGCTATATGCGGGATACAGTGTAAAGCAAAAAATATATCCATATTGGTTAGTATGTTAATTTAAATTTTATTATTGCATCTATATGTACCTATACATTATAGGTCGGTACATGTAAAATGATTAAACAATTTTATTTGTGTCCTTGAAAATTTCTTTTTTGATAGACCTATTTTGATAAGATTTACACGGCCTTTGCACATCGTAGTACTAGGGTACCTCTGCTTATAAAATGCCTACCGCCTACACACAAATAGCCCAATTTTGGAGACATTGCATATTCCATGGAACCCAACGTTGCCTAGTCTTGTCTTGTTACCAGAGAGGAAGGAGAATGGAATATACAACCGTCGTTACCGTCAGAAATTGAACCACTGAGCCAAGTCGGCCTCATTTGTAAATTTTATTCCCCTTTAAAACCCGTCTTTATAATTAAAGTAAGTATAAACCCCGTCAAGTGCGATTTAGAAGCCGTTGGTAGGGTACCGTATCAATATATCTATCTATACTTTTATATATGATATGTTATTATAAATAAATTTTGTATATGATATTATAAAGCTGAAGAGTTTGTTTGGTTGAACGCGCTAATCTCAGAAACTACTAGTTCAAACTGAAAAATATTACTTGTGTTGATGAATAGTCAATTTCCTATCTATAGATATTATATCTAGTTAAGATTGTCCTTTTGGACCTAGCCCACTGGACCTGATACTAGAGTTACCTAATTAAAAGATGACACATGACATATTTTAATTGCAAAATATGTCATGTGTCATACACACAAATGGTTTAACCGCCGAGGACGCAAAAGACCGTGTAAAGTGGAGTAGGTTGAGTAGGAAAGCAGACCCTGGCAATAGCCAGGATTAATGCCAGGAGGAAGAAGAAGATGTGTCATACACAACCAGTAGTTCTTTTCATTAGACCAAGGGGTGAAGCCACAAGTTAAACCTAGTATGTAATAAAACGAACGTACTGTTAAGAACAACTTTTAATCAGTGAAATGCTTTATCATGATAAAAGATAACAAGACCGTCGTGGCGCAGTGGCTCAGCGTGTAACTGGTATAGCGACGGTTCTGGATTCCGTTCCCACGTGGGCAGTGCATGTGGAACAGAGTGTCTTAACACTAGGTTCCCAGCTAAAATATATAAAATTGAAAAATACAATTCATTATTTGATACTTTTTTGGTTAAAGGAAGCAACGCTGCGTGCAAAAGCTATGTGTATTTTTTTAAATATTTTTTGTGTGTTTTTGTTACAATTCTAATGGGCTTTAACTCACAAACAACCGTAGTGGAGCTCCGTTCTAGACTCAATAGGTTATAGACATGGCAAATGTACGATTTTTTTAATTTGTAACATAAAATTTAGTTTTTTATTCTTCGTTCAACATTTTCTGTTCAATTTTCAAGACGTTGAAGAATTGAAGATTGACGGCACTCAACGCCGTGCTTTATCTACCAGAGTGGGGGGATAAATAATAATTTAATCACAATCGTACCCCTGATTGGAGACCAAAATCACAACCGACTCTGTAAAACTGCGACTCTACCCTAATCTTATAATCGTAAATTTGTATGAAATTTTATATACAAATTTAAATATTTTATTTATTATCTATTCCCTTTGTAAGTCTACATTCATATATGCGAGTGTTTACGAGAGACGGCTTATTTAGCTGTGTGCGTTAGTTTAGCAGAATACGGATAGGTCTTTGATTTCTCAATATTTTTTTACTTATTGTTATATTATAGTCAAAATACACAAAATGTTTACATAAATTGTATCCTATGTATTATTTTTATGTATAAGCTATGTTACTGTAAAGTTTTATGTAAATCCGTTCAGTAGATTTTGCTTAAAAGTGGAATAAACAACACAACGACAATAATAGAATAGGATTGAATTTCGCCTCTCCACACGTTATACCTCAAATTCGGGCAAAAAGTCAAGAACGGAGTGTTTTAATACTAGGTTTCCTCTGCCCATTGATATCTGCGGGATGTAGTGTGAAGCTAGAAAAGAAATAAAACAAAAAAAAAATTAAAAAAATCTAAATTTATTAAAAGGCCACATCTATATAATATTATCTACAAAACTGGAAAGACATTCGTTTCGAGATTACACACTCACATACCCACACCTAACTCACACATACACAGTTTAAACCGACCAAATTAAATAGAGCTTTCAAATATGACGATCTCGACTTTGTTACAAAGAAAAATTACTTTGAATACGTATCCTTTTAAATTGGTGAGGTAATATCTATGTTGTAGTGATTTTATTTGGTTTTTCTTACCTTTTTATTCCGCATATAGCTGATAGGCAGAGGGAACATAGTGTAAAGACACTCCGTTCTTCACTTCCCGCCGAATTTTCGCTAATGCCGCGCTTTGTCTTGCAAGGAAAACAAAATATTTATTATTTATTTTTTTCGAGCCACTGCGCCACTACCGCCTCGTACCTATATAGCAGTGATTTTAATTGTTTGTTATCAGTCTCACGCAATCGCACATATCATGGTAGAAAGAGGAAACCATATGTTAAAACACTCTTTTCTCCGCCAACGGTTCGCATATAGCGGTTGACAGTTGTCAATTCTAATTTAGTTTTATGCAATTTTACTGTTAAACCACAAGATAAATCAAAGAACAGATAAAATAAAAACTACCAATTTATTTTTCTTATTGAAGTTAATTATTAAAGGAAGGTTATATAACCTTTTATATATAGGTTTACATCATGTTAACAATTTCTATGTTACCCAATGTACCTGCTGTCTTGTGTCATACTCATACACAATGAGTAGGTCCATTTGACTAAGCGGGCGAAGCCGAAGGTAAATGCTAGTGTTAATATAAAGTAAGCAATTTCCTTCCTAGAAAATACGCATAACTTGGAAATGACGTAATCGATTTCAAGCTATTTCGCGTTTAAATGTAATTAGAATCATATAAAGTTTTATGTAGATGCCGTATTGCAGTGGAACAGTGTCTGGTTGTAAGCGCGACGGTTGTGGGTTCGATTCCTGTTTTGGGGGAACGAATTCCATTTCCTGGCTCTGGTAACAAGATAAAGCGAGGCGTTGAGTTCCACAACTTAACACCCAATGTAAATTGAGAGGTGTCTCAAATCTAGGTTCATCGACTCAGCACTGTCATAATAACATAAGTATTAAATTAATTAAAACTTTACCTATCTTTAATAGCTTAACTTTGTATCCTGCATAGAGCAGATTAGGCGGAAGAAACCTAGTGTTAAGATACTCCGTTCTCCACAAACTGGCCAATTTTAGAATTGAGAAACTTTGTCTTGTTACCAGAGCAAGAAAATGACAATAATTTATTCCACCTAGTAGGAATCGAACCCACGACGATGAGAATGGGAGCCAGACGCTACTAAGTAAATATATGTTTAAATAATTTGTATCGTTTATTGAATATCTAACTTCCGAGTTAGTATCAACGATCTGTTTATAGCTAACGACTGGGATGCATGCCTGTTTGGTTTTTTTACCGAAACAAATAAGATTCAAATAAAACATGACCGATTGTGATTTTTTGTGTGTTAGGTCTGTGAAAATAAATAATAATATTTAATGTCTCGTTAAGTTTAAATAGCGTGTTGAGTAGCGGAGTTTAACGCCGTGTTTTTTACAACCTGATCAATCAATAGAAATATTTAAAACAGTCTTATATTTCAGAATTGAACTCACATCAATCGTACAGAACAAAAACTGCGCCTATATATAATAACTATGTAGTTAATAATATTACCAAAAAAAATAAATAAAAAAAAACGTAAAAAAAATGTCTTTAGATATAAACGTGCCTATTCAAAGTCAATGCAAACAAAAAACGTTGAGTGTAAACGAGACGGACTGATAAGTGGAGAGAGACAGCGTTATAAAATACACGCACGTGTTAGAGCGAGACGGAAATATAATTAAAACTTTTGTCGCGTAGGATTTCTGAGGGAAAGGATGGATTTGGTTAGCGAAATGTATGGAATGTATTGTATTTAATATTTTTTAATTATAAAAGATAAAAGCTTCACCTGTATCTCGCGTACAGCAAGGTAGGCAAAGAGAACCTAGTGTTAAAACTTTACGTATCAGTTTTTATTTTTTTTTTCTGTATATAATATGTAGACTACAATGTCTACATTGGTTTACGAGTTATGAAATGTCTTAATGGGAACGGAGTTTTCTTTACTAGGTTCCCAGGTTCCCGCTGTCTACACCGGGCTATAGCGTGAAGCTAAAAAAAAATGTATTCTTGCTTATTCACAAATGAAAATAATTTGGACTTGGATAAAAACTAAAAGCATATAAAAAAAAATATTTCATCAACAAATAATTTTTCTGTATTCAACTAAATTAAGAAACCGTCGAAACTTGTTTTAAATTAATACGCTTTTAATCACTAAGGAAGTTATTAATTATAATGTATCGGTATAAATAATTAGGTAAGTATATTAGTAAAAGACGCGATCATGGTATCATATGTTTGCTTATCTGTGCACACGATGGTTGTGGGTTCGAATTTCAGCAGACGTAAGATTGTTAATAATAATAATTATAATATAATAATATAATAATAATAATAATTATATATTATTATAAATTAATTAAATAATATAATAGAAGAAACAATAGAAGAACCAACAACACTTAATAATGAAAGTAGGGAAACATTTAACCCTGATAATCAGCCAGTTCCTCAAACGGCTGATTATTACGAAAATCCAATTATTAGTCAATTTCTTAACATTTTAGCTGAAACAAAGGAAATAGCTATCGAAGAGCGCGAGTATCTGCCAAAAGCCAAAATTAATAAGCAATATCTACAAAATTTAGCAATTATAAACAACTTTTTGCCAGACCTTTTACCAGGTGCTTGCTCCCTTCGAGATACAAACGATATAATTTATTCGGCTGCAAAAACCTTAATAATAAATAATAATCAATCACCTTACACACCTAGTAATACAACAAAACCGCATACAGACCCACCATGGAAAAAAAGAGTAAAAGTAAAAATAGAACGTTTGAGGAAAGAGTTGGGGCAGATGATAGAAATCTCTAGAGGAGTTAATTCAAGAAAAATGATAAAAATCAAAATAAAACTGTATTCTAAATATAATATACAAAACGAAATAGAGCATAAAAATAGAGAAGAAATGTTGAAACAAAGAATAAAAGCATTAGCAGGTAGGATAAAGCGATATGAGGAAATAAATAGTAGGAAACAACAAAATAAAATGTTTACAGAAGACGAACATAGACTGTATAGAAGTTTAAACAACAAGCAAGAAAATATTAATATAAAATTACCGAGCAAAGACAGTACTGAAGAATTTTAGGAAAACATTTATCGCAACCAGTTTCTCACAATCATAACGCAAAGTGGATATCTGATATTAGGCAACACAATGACACAACTATAAATACTCATTTATTTGAAGAAATCACTACTGAACAGATTAAACAAGCCGTAGGTAAAATGTTGAATTGGAAGGCGCCAGGACAAGATAAAATTCAAAACTATTACCTAAAATATTTTTCTAAAATGCACGACCATCTAGCAATGTTATTTACAAATATTCTGAAGGGTGAGGAACCTTTAGAAGACTGGTTAACTACTGGTAAGGTTATTTTAATACCAAAAAATCTGGATACCGAAGAACCTAAAAACTGGCGCCCGATTGCATGTTTGCCGAGTATGTACAAGCTTCTAACCTCGATATTGGCTGACCAACTTTACAACCATTGTGCTGCAAATAATATCATGGCCCCAGAGCAGAGAGGTTGTCGTCGTGGGGCCCGTGGATGTAAAGATCACTTAATGATTAACAAGGCCATATTAGAAGATGCTCACAAAAGTCAAAAAAAATTAAGTATGGGCTGGATAGACTATCAAAAGGCGTTTGATAGTATTTCGCACGAATGGCTTTTGCAAGTATTAGATATCTACAAATGCCCACCAGCTATCAAATTCTTTCTGGAAAGAGCTATACCAAAATGGAAAGTTGTGATGACGGCAAAGGGCTCTTCAAACTCTTTTACTACTGAACCGATTCAGATAAAGCGGGGCATTTTTCAGGGCGACTCATTGTCTCCAATGCTATTTTGTTTGGCTCTCAATCCGATATCAGTCATTCTAGGGAAATATGACAAAAAGGGATACCATCTGAAGGACAGCGTGTGGGTTAATCACCTCATATATATGGACGACCTTAAAGTGTATACAAACAACAAAACTAACTTGAAAATTTTACTGAATAGTGTAGAAATTTTTACTGCCGATATAGGTATGTCATTTGGATTTGATAAATGTAATATTCTTCATATAACTGCTGGACATAGGAATTACACCGAAGGTGATGAACATGTACTACTGAATGGAAATAGTTTTAAACAGTTAAAAATAGATCAAACATACAAATATTTAGGAATAAACGAATCGGGGAAAATAAACCACAGTAATATTAGAGATCAATTAACAAAAGAGTACTTTAGGAGGGTTAAAAGCATTACAAATTCTTATTTAAACGCAAGAAATTTGATAAAGGGGATTAATACGTATGCTGTTCCAGTTTTAATGTATTCATTCGGAGTAATTAATTATAAAAATAGTGATTTAAAACGAATAGATGTCAAAACACGAAAATTATTAGCAATAAAAAAGGTCCATCGGCAAAAAGCAGATTTAGAGAGACTATATTTACCCGTAACGAATGGCGGTAGAGGTTTAATTAATACAGAAAAATTATATAAAGCTCATATTTTGAAGTACAAACTATATTTAGATCAGAAGAGTGATTATTTAATAGAAGCAATAGTGACACACGACCAGAAGAGAGAAAAATATTCAATATACAAAGATTCACTGGAAATAGAAACAGAATTAAAATTAACGTCCGGTAATAATCACACTAAATCTGAAAT
>HE671962.1:107784-255090 GCA_000313835.2 Heliconius melpomene melpomene | reverse complement strand
AAGCTTGGAGAAATAAGAGTTTACATGGACAATTCCCTAAAAAAGTTCTTGATCTTGCCAATATTGATAGGGAACTCTCGTTTAAGTGGCTGAAGAAGCAAACTGTTTCACCTGCACTGGAATCGTCCATATTTGCTATACAAGATCAGGCAGTAATAACGCGCCAACATGAGCGAGATATATTGAAGCGGAATGTTGATGGCAAATGCCGCTTGTGCGTAAGTAAGGACGAGACAGTTCAACATCTTCTTGCAGGTTGTGAGAAACTTGCCGGTACTTATTTTGTAAAACGACATAATAACTTAGTTCAGTATATATTCTGGTGCTTGGCTAGGAAAAGCAAAATGGAGGTTAATAAATTATGGTGGAAGGAGGAATTAAAACAACCAACTGTAAGAGAAAATAGTGTTGCGAAGTTAATGTGGGAATTACCGGTACAAACAGATGTTACAATAGTACACAATAGACCTGACCTGATATACATAGATAAAACAAACAACCATACTTACCTTATTGACATCTCAGTGCCGTCTGACTATAATATTGGAGCTAAGGAACTAGAAAAAATTAGCAAATATCATCCGCTTAAAGTTGAACTCTCCAGATTATGGAACACCACAGTCACAACTATTCCGATAATTGTAAGAGCTACGGGAGTGGTATCAAAAAGCCTTCAGCGATACTGTGATAAATTAGATACATACATAAATATTCACATCCTTCAGAAACAGGCAGCATTACACTCCTCCACCATAATTAATAAAGTTCTTGGAGATACCGTTTTCGTAACGCAACCAGAGCAATCATCAATAGCGGACACGTAGTCATCATCCACACACACACAAATTCACATATTTCTGAAATTAAACTCACAACTGACACTAATTTAACAGTATTTTATTTAAATATATATACATATATATACATATATATAATTTGATTTATTTATTTACTAACTTAACAAGGGGAAGGGGGGGGGGGTGTTTATATTAACAAGTATATAGTGAATGCCTTTTTTCCTGAGGGTCTCGGGACGGGGCATTTATTAAAACCGATTAAATCGTGAAAAAGTTGAGAAACTAATATAATATAATTATATATAATTATTATTAATTTATATTTAAAAATGTAAAATTGATTCGCTAATTTAATAAAAGTATATGTTAATAATTATTTAAAGAAACAGTTGTCCCTATATTTTTTATCACGCTATATTCCGCACATAGCGGGACAGGCAGAGAGAATTTAGTGTTAAAACACGTAAATCTCCACGCACCGCCCAATTTTCGAGACATCGCGTGCTGAGTGATGGGACTCAACGTCACGCTTTCAATCGTTACCAGTGCGAGGATATAAATATATTAATCATCGATTCCTAATCGAAAAAAAATATAGGAAAACTTTAATCAAAAAAAATAAAAATTATAAAATTCTTAAAAAACAAATCAATGCAATGAGTTTTATTATTATATCCATAAATTTTAACATTTTTTGTATTTCTAAACAACGTATCTACTCCATACACAACATTGTGCATTCCATGAAAATATATTTCAATGAATTCTCTTTTTGCCCTCTTTTATCCGATTACGTAGAGAGGTGTTGTGTTATTACATATTTTGTTTTCACGCTGCATCCCGCATATAGCAAGATAGGCAGAGGGATCTAGTGTTAAGACTCTCCATTCTCTAAGTAAACAAAATGCGTTAAGCTTTATCAATTCATGTATAGTTTCTAAAAAGAACGCAAATATATGTAGGTACTTATAATACTAATATTATTTTTAATTACAGACAGAATACCCCCTCGTTCTGCTCGAATTCAAGAAAACGTATTGACGAGTCCACGCCGGGCTTCATCTACGATAGCGTGCAAATAAAAAATAATTGATATACAATCATTAACCCAAGTGGGAAACGAATCCACACCCATCTCATTAATATAAGTATTAAATAATATAATACATTCTCGTTTACAATATAAATAAGATAAAAACAAGGAAAATTTAACAATAATTATAATTTATGTACGACATGAAAGAACATAATATTCTGTTTCATATTAAAATTTCGCCTTGAGATGTTCTTACAGCAGTTATCTAGCTTTTATATGACATTCAAAAATTCGAATTTTATACATAATTTTTTTGATTATATAGATAACTAACGACCAGCTCCCGGCATTGTCTGCTTAAACTACACTATTATTCATTTACTAATGTATTATTAGTTATAGTACTAAAGTTTCAGCCAATTAAATAAAGTAATTATTATGTAGCAATTTTGTCGAAAAACATATTATATATTGTTATAACTTTTTTATTTATTATCCGATTGTACTCTAACACTAAATGTTAAAAGAAGCTTGCCTAAATACAAAAATAAGCTGCATTTGCCTAAGTAACCGTTTCTGAGATCGTGCACAAAGGCAAACAGACAAACAAATGTTATAAATCATTGCATTGCATTTTCCTATATATATCTACGTACCATAAGTAGAAATCAATCAGCTACAATCTTATTATATGTATAGATATAGATAACGGAGTGACTAAGCACTAGGTTCCTTTTTCCTGCTATATTATATTTTTGTTATATTATAAAATAAAATTCTACTATAAAATTAGGTGCAGTTCATGCCCAGAACAGCAGTACCGATTTCCACTCGGGAGAATGAACATATAGGATAGCGGCTCTATAACCACAGGGTATACATATGTTCGTGTAAAGGTTTTTTTTTCTGGGTTATTTATTTGTAAGTATTCCTTTGCCCATGTCTTAAAACTGTTATAATTGTTTTATTATGAAATGTATAACCAATAACATTATTTGTATTAACATATTGTTTTTAAAATCAATACGCATTGCCTGGCTTTCCACTGCCTACCTTGTTATATGGGATAAAGCGTGAAACTGAAAAATATACAATAATAAAAACCTATCTGGATTCGAACCCCTACTATGAAACATAAAACTATTATAATATCTTCCACAATTCCAATTGTAATAATCACCTCGTGTGGAATCAACGTTCGCTTTAAAAGAAGGCAGCGTGTTCAGGTCAGCGTATTTACATGGGTGGGATTTTTTAAATATTACTGTTAACTATATTTAATAGTTACTTTAGAAAACGTATAAATAAGAATTAGTATCTCTGAAAATGTCTAAGACGCAGAGAGACACGGATCAGACGCGGAGTGTTCAAATCCTGCGTTCGTTCAATTTGTTGTTTCTTTAAAAAAAATATTTTTTATACGGTGGAATAACACTTAAAAAAAATTTTTTTCAAATATTGTATTTAATTTACATATTTACGTTAGAGGCCTAATGTGGGCGTTACTTTGAGTCTGCTTTTGATGAATATAGACTCGATTCGAAATTCAAAGCTCGCTCTGGTACCAAAACAGCTCTACATAGAAAACATGCCTCCAGAATTTGAAACGGAAATGTCCTAATATTCGGTCCCCAGGATCCCTCCGTCTACCCTGCTAGTTGCTGCTCTATACATGGTAAAGCTAAAAAAAGAAAAACAAAACTTATACAATTATTATTATTACTTATCAAATTCTCAACCCGTGTGCAGCGACCACGTGGCGTATCCATTTTGTCGAAATTGCTGTTTAGGGCGCGCACATATTACAGGTTATTTATATCTGACATTTTTATATTTTTTTTACTTATATAATTAATTGTATTGATTTTAATAATATTTTTTTAGTTTAACAGAATATTTATAATTAAAATTATTTTTGGTTTTTCAATATGTATAGATAAAGCGCAGTTTTGAAGTCTGTTTTATTCAATGAGTAATATCTATATTATAAGTGAAAAGTGGAGAACGAAGTGTCGTAACACTAGGTTCTCTTTGACTAGATATTTGACAATAAACTAATCCTAGGATATCTATCAAATTATATAACATTATATATCCGTACGGAGGTTTGAATTTTAAAGTAAGTTATTTTTAAATATAACTAATAATTACTACTATTACTTACTTATTAAATATCGAAAACGTATTCGTGATAATATGCTTCACTAGAAATAATTATAAACATCTTTAGTGAGGAGGTATTTATTGTTTTATCATTTATAATGAACGTGATTGTGATAATCTTATATTAGTTACATTATTTTTATTAATATTTGTATGTTTGTATATGAAATTAATAATATTTTGTATTATACACGAAATAATCTATAGGGCCAGTCTTGGCGCAGGGGCACAAGTTGTGGGTTCAATTCCCACTTGAGGAAATTAAGTATTTAATATTTTCATTTCTTCTCTCTGGTGTCAAGGCAAAGCGCGGCGCTAAGTTCCACTACTGAACTGAACTGCTATGCTTCCAGAAAATGAGGAACGGAGTGTCTTAAAACTAAGCTTCCTCTGCCTTCTCTGTTGTATGTAGAATACAGCGTGAAGCTTAAAAAAACCTATAATATTTTTATAAAGTTGAAGAGTTTCTTTGGTTGAGCGTGATAATCCCGAGAACTTCTGGATTAAATAGATTTTTTTTGTTGGATAGTTCATCAGTCAAGGAACCCCACAGGCTAGAAGCCGCAGGTACTAGTTACGTATATTTAAGTGTATTCATAACGAGTTTAAAAGAGAGCTTGTGGCTCTACTCTATGATTCTATTCCTTCTACAATAAATATATTGATTTTCTTAAAAATAATACAAATATATAATAGATAAATATATTTTCCAAGGCATATGTATGTGTGACAAATCTACAACAAATTTTAACAAACAAACATAAAATCTATCGTATTTTTTTTCTATATACATTTTTTTTATTTAAAAATCAGTGGTACCCTATTTTTAATGCAGACAGTTACGTGTATGTTTAAATGATAACGTAAACTTACATTCAAAAATGATTTCTATAAAAACGTAATAAGGTTCAAATCTGTTTAATCAATGTTTTAAGGAAACATTTGATTTTGAACTTTATTGAAATACAATTAAAGTTTCATTTTATTTATTATGTTTTGAAAATTATTTGAAAAGCGTAAATACAAGAGTGTGTGTAACTTTGGTCCACATTAGGCGAAACTTATGGTAATAATAATAATATTATTGAGACCAAGGCAAATGGACATGACTGTAAATGCGACGGTTGTGGGTTCGATTACCACCCGAGGAAGTGAAATATTTAAAATTTTCATTCTGCGCTCTGGTATTCTGGTACGATCAATATTTTACAACCACTTCGTAAAAATTATAAAACAGTTTTTTATCTGTATTTGTGCAGATATTTCTCATGACCTTAACAACTTGGTAATTGCTGGATAAATACTACTTATTGCTGAACAATAAAAATAGTTCATTAAATTAATATATTTATATATTATTAATAACGTATAAGTATACGTTATTAATAATATATACCTAAATATTTTTTCTTAGCTTTGGCAGATTCCTGAATTTTCAAAGCATTGCAGGCAATGCTGCACATACTTTTGCATTTATATATCAGCATATATTTTTATTTCACTAATTTAGTGCGATACAAATTAATATAACCCACAGTCCGTTGTTTAACGCCGCGTCTAAAACGTATTTACTATAATATGTATTATATATAAAATAAAATTTTTACTAAATTTTTATACGCAACTTCATAGCAGTTAGTGGCGGAACTGTATTCTGTTCTTTGTCTTGTTATCAGAACGAAGAAATGAAAACAATTTATTCTCCGCAGTAGGAAACAAACCTACAACCACGACGCTCGCATTCAGACGCTGTTCCAATGTGCTATCATGGACACATAATTATTTCTTACTTTAAAATATTTTTTTTATACGTAGATATGTAACAAAGAAACACCTTTACAAACTTTTCAAGTAAACAAAAAAATATATAGCCATCTCTCATTTCGTCGTGTCTCTTTTTCTCCTTTTCACTTATTTACTAAGAATTCAATAAAATATTTAGGTGTAATACACAAACATATACAATTTAAACATTTATATATTAAATTAATATTTATATATATATATTTTCTTTTGTTTAAGAAACTTTATTCCCAATTCCAATTAAGACACCCGTTTGCCACTTTTCGACGAATTCTGGCCGCGTGTTGAGTGGCGAAACTCAACACCACCACCAGAGCGAGGATATAAAAATATAAAACTTTTCATTATCGAACCCACAACCGATGCGTTGACAGTCGCACGTTTGCGCCACTACTGGCCTTATTAATATAACTAATTATTTTAGCTAAATAGTTATTTTACGTTGAAAGTATTGAATAAATATTACAATAAGGATGTATAACCGCGAGCGGATGCTAGTTTAAGTATAAAAAAAAGAAAAGAAAAAAAATCATATAAATACAGTTTATTATACTCTTGCCTTTATATTGTTTGAGTGTTAGGGTTGTACATCTATTTATTGTATTATTTTAAAAAAATATATTAATTAAGATATATAGATTATATATATTATTATTATATAGTGTTTGTCATTATTTGAAATGTTATATCTATATAGATACTTTAATAAATATGCGAATGTGATGATTAAATATTGTTAATAGTATTTAAGTTACGTTTTGTCAAAAAAAGTCATAAATATTTAACAAAATACTAATTTAACTGTTAAATTTCAATATTCAATGAAAATCTAATAGATAATATAATAATTTGTTATTAATATAAATTATAGCAACCTTTTTTTATTTTCTCACATTATTTCATGAATTATTTCTTTCATAACTAATTGTTATTATTTATACTAGTATTACTTAATTTTATAAAATAATTGTATAATTACCATTTAACTCCTCATTTTTATTTGTATTAAGAAGTGGGTAAAGAAATGACAACCATTCTTTTAATTTTCTTCACATTAATAAAATTATAAAACGATTTTGTTCTTCTAATCAATAAAAGTTTTTAGCGCTCAAATTTTTTTACTAAATGTCTTGAAAATATTACTACGACGCGTACTTTCATAGTCAATTTAAAAAATTACAAAGACACCAATAAAGTAATTTTCATCAACATTTTACACTAAATATTAAATATAACAATATTAAAAAAAATAAAACAAAATAAACTATGCCCAAAATATATACAGCCCTGCGATCGTGTGAGAGGGTGCGACAGATACGGCGCGACCGTCCCTAGGAGCGGACGTTCCCGCGCTTTTACACGTCAAATGTAACGTCAAACCGCCATATTTATATATTTAAAAAAATCATTTTTCAAATATTAATAATTATTATATTGTTATTATAATAAGCATTTGTTTTTATAATAATTGTTTTATGTGTGTTTGTGTTTAATTATGTTGTTTTGATTAAACAAGTTGTGTTTAGAGTGATGTGAGTGTTGTGTTTGGATTTTGCAATGGAGAAACCATCTTATAAGGTAATTTTAACATTTATTTTATGTTTATGTTTAAACAAATTTATGTATTAATTTTGTTTTATTAACTAATTTCGCAGATTATTTAAATTTGTTTTTATATGGGATGACGTCATCCATTGTCTTGAGAAAAAATAATAGGTATTTAGGTATTATTGTTTTTTTTTTATTCTATTTCAACTTTCACTTTAATTTTTGTTTAATTGAAACTGATGAATTATAAATTGTTGAAAATCTTTGATTTTGATTAGTTTCTAATTCCTTTATTACTCATGTCTATTATTAATATATTTTATATATAAATATATTATATTATATAAGACATATATTAGTTGTTATAGTACTATATATTATTTATAATACATTTGCCAATATAATATTAGATTAAATTTTAGTTTAAATCGAATCATCGAAGCGTAACATTGTTACTAGTCCAACCCTGTACGCCATATCAGCAAAATATTAGTGATGTGACTAATATCGACGTCGATGTCGATGTTTTTTAATTATTTAAATTAATTAATTTTTTTTGTCGTAAAACGTCTTCTGTAATCTTTATACATAATCTTTATATACTAATGATACGAGTGATTTATTGAATATATAAGTAAAATACAATGATTTTTATTTTTTAATGATTAAACGAGAAATTATTTAATTATTGAGTTGATTATTTAAGTTTTGTAAAAGTAATAATTGATTGCTTATAATAGATTTTGATAGTAATTATTCTATATACATACAAGTGGCGATGCACTCGTCGTCTTCCTGACTACATTAAACTGAATTAGAACGTCTATTTATATAACACCTCGCGCTTCACCGGTTTTTTTATGATCGCTTAGTAAAATTTATAGCTTGATTGTTTAAAAATCGTACTCAAGATTTGACTTAATTCAAGATTTGACTGTCGATTTTGTTATTTTTTTTATTTGTTATTAGGTTTATTTTAAGTTTTGTAATTCGATTATTTTATATAATGTGTAGTTTTAGGAAAAAATGGATTAATAAGAAATTGTTGATAGATTTTTTTTATTTTTTTGTTTTTTTTTTTGTAATAAGTATAAAATCTTTACATTAAAATTACATTAATATTTTTTTGAAATTATGTTACAAACTACGAAACAAACATTGATTTTTAATAAAATTTTACTGCTCTTTCATTGTAATGGACAATCGATACAGGTTGCGATTCAGAGTGCTATCGATTGATTCATTTGAGTTTACTTATATTGAAATAACAATTAATTAATAATGGAATTTATATTAATATTTTGTGCCTACACTAGTTTAACCGTAATTAAGATAATGTTGAATTAGTTTATTTCTGCAAGTTGATAGCCAACTATAATTATTACAAGATTCATCAATAATATAATATATATTATAATATATTATTTATATTAAAATTAGTAATACTAAACGTATTTCAGTATTAATATATAATATTTTTATGCAGTTACTGGGCAGGGGAAACAGTGATAAAATATTCCATTTCCACTTTCCGTCCAAATTTCGAGACATTGCGTGTTGAGTGGCGGCCTTCGGTGTCGTGCTTTTTCATGTTACCAGAGTGAGATAATGGAAATAATTCATTCGCTCAAAAAGGAATCGAACCCAAAACCATAGCGCTTACATTTTACTATTAAAAAATATGTTTATATATAAACGATTCTTATACACATTCTCCTTTTTTATATGAACACAGCAAATAGAACTTAATTTGAATATCATTAAGTATTTAATAAACCCTGAAATTAGTAGGTTCATATATAAGTATATAATATATTGAGCTCTATGTTACATGAAATAAAATTTAAAATAGTTTAAAGTAGTCAACGAACAAAACAAATAAGTAAATGTAAGTCTTAATTAGGTCAAACGTATCCGAAATGGCTTCGCAAGTTTTCCAAAAATAAATATACGATTCACGAATAACGCAATTTTAACATTTCACAAGTTAAATTGAAATTATAATGTATGACCATGCTATGTTGGTCAAAATGCCTATTCTTCTAGTTTTTCCTGGGTAGTTTTCTTGATTGATTTAATCATTATAATAACTCAGTAAGAATAAGTAATATTTAGCCTCTAAACAAAGTGATTTTCCAAAATATATATCTTCTCTCAATAAACAAAGATTACAAAGTAACAACAAATTAATTAAATTCAATGAAACCAAGGGTAAGACAAGTTTTATTTAACGACTCCTTAGAATTGATATAGGTGCATAATAATAAACGTGTGTAGTGTCCGTGTGTTTTTTTATTAGTTAAAGTTTTATTATTCTAGGAGTTAATGTCAATACAGTTATTTATTTATTATATTGTCAAAAAATATTAAACAATACCAAATTATATTATATTTCATACATATAATTTTTAAATATTATTTAAGGAAGTCAACATGATTATATGCTTGTATGACATAAACCTAACATAAAAACAAAAATAATAAAAAAAACACTAAGTAAATAAAAAAGTTTACATGAAAAAAAATTACATATCGATAATATATAAATTGTAGAAATAACAAACAACACTACGGAAGCCATTCTTTGGCATTATGGAGTTTAATTTTTTTTATTGAGGCCTGAGTCCTTAGAGTGGCTTAGAATAAAAGTGGTGTCGAACATAATAATACACAAAAAATGGTTAAATACAGTGGATAAACGCAACTGTCATGGGTTCGATTTCTTTAATATTTTCGAGGCCAAACGCGGGGAACGTAAGTGTCTTAATGGGAGAACGGAGTGTCTTAACACTAAGTTTCCTTTGCCTACAGTGTATATGCTAGATACAGCGTGAAGAGTGATATAAAAACTAATTTAGGTGACATATATAATTTTTACTTATGATTTTAATTTAATTGACCTTTAACAGAAGCTACCGATAAAAAAATGCAAGTGCAAAAATTAAGAGGAAATTATTGTTTGAATATCTTAATGGGAATCATTGGATATAAAATGGAGGTCACAGATTCAGTTTTTTTCATTGCGCTTTTTTATATGCTGGTTTTATTTTTAGAAATATGAGAATTAATTTTTATTTGGTTTTCTAACTTTTATTAGGTCGATATGTAACTATGTAATAAAATCTAAGAAACTGAATTTAACCTACTGGTAATAATTATTTTTCGTTTTGTTCTTTTTTTAGTTTTTAATAAACACACAAGGTAGACAGAGGGAACTCGTGTTAATACATGTAGTTCCCGTTAGGATAATTCCATTCACCATTTTTGATGGAACTGAACGCCGCTTTGCCTCAGTACTAGAGCGAGGAAATGAAAATATTAAAGATATCATTCCCCCGAGAGGAATCGAAGCCACAACCCCCATGCTTACAGATACATGCTTGTGCTACTAAAACTAACGAGAACGATCACGATAGCGTCTTACAGCTCAAATCTTACAGTTGTTAAATATTTAGAATATATTACAATTACCTATTATAGTTTGTTTATTATAGTTTCACTTGTGACATTTCTACATAATCCCACATCTGTTCTCAAGGTACAGTTGGCCGTATTTTTTATGTTAATTAAGTAATGGCGATGTGTTCTGTATACTTATGATATTTTTTTTAGTGTATTCCTTATTCACAGCAAAAAACCCTCCGTTTTCCGCTTTGCATTTAAATTTGAGATAGTGCGTTATGAGGGGGGAAACTTAACGCGACTGACACTTTGTTTTACTAGAGGGGGAGGTGAAAATAATTCACATTCCTAAGTGGAAATTGAACCCACAACGTTCGCACTTATAAAAGCTGTCCCACTGCGCTACATCGGTCTAATTGATTTATTAACTTAACAAGTTTTTTTTAAATACAACCTGTATTTCGCACTCACATACATACGCTTCACAAGGTAAGTAGAGGGAACCTGGGAACCTACTGATAAGGCACCTCGGTCTTATTAAGACACTCTTGTTTCTCACTTTCCGCAGAAATTTTCGAGTCTACTATATAGCTGAAAAAGAAGTTTGTATGCTTGAGCGCGGTAATCTCAGGAACTACTTGTTTCCGTGCAACTTATAAAGGCTAAAGGAACCATATTGAATTCTTTAAAAGAATTGAAATTGAATATAGATGCTAGTTTTCAACAAAAATAATACATTTCACTAACAATAATAATAAGTATAAAAATCTTATTTATATCCATATTTGGCGTGTTATCAAAACACTATCTGTTACTGATAAGAATTGATAAAGTAACACGATAATTTGACAATAATGTTTTATTAGGGATCCTTGTGAGGTGAACCTTTAGTTAAGAATAGTGTCTCAATCTCAATACTAGAGTTTCCATGTATCCCAATGTTTATCAATAAAATGTGTAAAAGATTCCAGGTTCACTTCCGTGTACGGAAATTTCTATAATCTACTGAACTTAAATGTAATAAAAATATTTTACTGTTTTTTGTACTTAAAATTTATAGAATATCTGTTAAATTATATATTTTGTTTTATAAAAAACAAAATAGAACTACCGATCACTTAAAAACAAAATAAAGCCACGCATTGCACTCACAGGTACATTCTATATCTAAAATAGTTCACAGAGCTCATGACGAAGGAGTTATTTTTGTTCGTACAAATATAACTATGTTTTCTTTCTTATATATAATGGAACTAGCGACTCACGCACGGCTTCACGCGCGTTATTGTTATACTATAGACAAATTATACAATAAGTTCAGTAGTTTTTGCGTTAAAGTGGAACAAACATGCATCCTCACAAACTTTCATATTTATAACGGAATAGGACCGATACCGGAAGAGGTGCGATAGGACTGTAAGATGTGCATTTTTATGTTTGAACACTAATGCACACGTAAGTAGTTATTTTCGTTAAAATTGGGAATTTGTCAGTTACTCTCTTTATTTTGGTTCACGCTCATAACATTGTAGGTAGATTGAACTTAGTGTTTAGACACTCCGTTCTCATTAAGACACTGCTGTCCCTCACTCTCCGCTATTGTAAAAAAATATATTTATTTCCCCTGAGTGGGAATCGAACCCACAACCGTCGCGTTTACAATCAACGCTGTTATATTTATTTTGTAAACCCTCTGTTATCAGTTTGACATGTATGTATATTATAGATATGTGTATGTTTGTGATAGAATTGGCTAATATTTGAATTTTTTATGGTTTTTAAAGAAAAGAATTCGAAATTCGAATTATAAAAATTTAAACGTACCGGAAATCAAACACGTAGGTACTACTCGTAATCGTCTGTTTCGATGTAGCGCGATAATAAAGTTTTTAGCTTATTTGGGCAAAAATAAAAATACAAATTATGAATAGTATTAAATTCTACCCTTTCTGTAGTTTTTAGAAATAATTGATTGAATAATTGAACCGACTATCCTCCTACCACTAAACCATTATAAACATTTCTAATTAAATAATAATAAACTTTAATATCTAACAATGGGAAGTCGCCCTTAACTATTGCCGTGTCTTTCTAACATATCAACTAATGTGTTGCCATCTCTATCGCACACGCCGAGGTTGTTTCAATTTTATACTTATTGATTCCGTGCTCGTCCTGCTTTGTAGAGTTGACAGAATAATTTTTATTTGGTTTTTTTTTGTTTGTTTTTTATATTGTGTATAAATATATATTTTTTAATTATTAACGTTTTCCTAACATACATTATAGTATTTAATATATGTTATAGGTTTAATAATTATTTTATGAAATTGACACTAGTTAATTTCATAAAATAATTATTTATAGTTAATAATTTATTTTCATGTCGTGTTTTTTGTTATTGTGCTTGCCCGCTTTTGTTGATCGATAAATAACGCAAAATATTTTAAATATATATATTTTTTATTTCATTGTTCATTTCTCTATAAAATAAAATTCTTTCGTTACTGAGTGACTAACAAAAATGTACAGAGGAAAATATTGGACTTTCAAAGCTGAATTATGGCTTTGAATTTCATGTTATGTAAAAAAATTGCGCCGGTATGCAATTTGAGTTAATGATTTGTTATAATGCATATAAATTTAAATATCGGTTTCCTTATTGCCGTACCTACGAGTATCTTATACCTGGGAAATAACAGAAACGATGGGTAAAATAAATCGCTTTGAAATAATGATAAGCTACTCTATTTTCATTGCAGATATTTTCATTTTAGTTATGCTAGTTAGTTAAACTCATTTCCGCCCGAATTGTAAATGTATTTTTTGATTCTTTGTCTTCCACAAATCAGCTATAAAATGAAACTACGCTGTCTCCCGCACACAGGGTAAGCAGAGAGCAAAGCAAAGCAGTGTACTCAAACTTCTTGTCAATTGTTTCAAATTATCAATAACTTATTGTAAATGTAGATTGTACATGCAATATCAGATATATGCATATTATATTTTATTTTATAATAAAATACCAATACAAAACGTGACATTTGATATAATTAAAAATTTCAACACAAATCGCCTACACATTTCGGTGTGAAGCGCACGTTACTTACAAAATGCACAAAAACTAAATTATTTTTACAATACATTAAAAATGTGCCAATGTACAGTCTAGCTTTTTTGTTGCCAACTATGAAATTCTTCAACTAGTGCCAATAAGTAGTTGTAGCAAAACAGTTTAGATTATCTATCAGAAGGGAAGTTAGATTCGATTTTGGATATAACTAGTGGTTAGTAACTCCTTTTGCTAAGCCAAAAATTATGGAATTGATATCCATATAAATCAGGTATTTATATGCAAAAAAAAATTAATATTCTTAATTTATATCTAGGTATAATATATCTATTATTTATCATACAGTAATTAAAAGTATTATATTTTAAAATATCTTTTATTAATATAAATAATATTGCCTGATTGTTGTTGTATGTTTTCAAATAAATATTTAATTTCCCAAATAAACCTTTATTTATCTCTCTTTTTCAAATTACATAGGACATAACAACTACCATATGTCATGCGCAAGATAGCGAAAATATGTGAAAAATACTATGGCATTATTTACACAAGGTTGTATTTAATAAAAAACCAGACAAGCGCGAATCGGGCTCGCCCACCGAAGGTTCCGTACGGAAATTCGAGCTTTTTCTGAAATTGTTGAAGCTGAGCCCGAGCTCTTTTATCTAATACCTCACTTAAACTAACGGCTTTAATACCAAATTTTGCTCCGTTTTAAGGCTATTATTTTTTAGTATTTAACTACAAATATAAGGTTTTCAGATTTTTCCTCAATTTGTACTACCTGTCGATACTAGCTGCCAAATTTTATAATTTTACGTCAACCGGAAGTACCCTATTAATTTTGATTCCCTTTATAGTGTCGAAATACGCATTTATTGCGATTTAAGCGGCTATGGCTTTTGTTAAGTAGATGTAGAAATACGATTTTTTTCTGGAAATCAAGGGGATCTAAGGAAGAATTGAGTATATGGTTCGAATTTCCATTCGATATATCCAAGCGTTCCTGAGATAAAGGCTCTTGACAGACAGACGAACGGATAACAAAGTGGTCTTATAGAACGGAACCCTATAAAGACTACTTATCTAATTTATTCTTTATATCGTAACTCCCACGGAAACAAGTAAATCTGCATTCTATGTGGTTTAGATAAAAATAAGTGTATGTTTTAAAATACTATAACTTTTCACACCTTTGTTTTAAAACGTTATTAAACGTATAATTTTAACGAAATTATATATTAATTAATAATAAGCACCGTCGTAGCGCAAGGGCATAAGTGTGCGACTGTAAACGCAACGGTTTGGAGTTAGATCCCCACTAGGGGTAATGAATTAATGTTATGTCCACGTTCTGGTAACAAAATAAAGCGCGGCGTTAAATTCCACCACTCAACTCAAGTATTGGTAAAGTATGTCGGTGGTAGCTCGTACATTATGATAATAAATAAATTGCTTTCTGCAATCCTTCTCCATATAAACTATATGTATACGGATATCCGCATTATGTTCTAGTGTTTCGTTTGGTATTACCAAACGCTTCTTCATATATACACAATTTCTAAATTAAATAACAAATAGATGAATTTAACGGTACAATGTGATGGCAACGTGATAGATTACCTTATTTTTTACGAATATTTACACTTTTTCAAACACATAACATACAATATGTAAAATATAGAAAGAAACAAATTAAAAAAGAAAATAATAATGTTGATTTTATTGTATTCTGTTTTTTTTTTCTAAAATCGCAACAATGAAGTAAAGTAGAGTGGTGATCAAATATTTTTTTGCCGACCCTACACCAAAATGGTTACATCCGGCGTCAGAATTGTGCGTTCATTTTACTTAACGTAACTTTGTTATTATTACTATAAGACACTAATATGCCGCTAATGTTGAGAGAAATTGATAGCGGGATAGTGATTAATTATTATATTTAACTATTTTTGCAGTTGCTAGGGTTAACACGTGAAGATATGTATGTATGTATGTTTCCCGCTAGGGATAAAGCGTGAAGCTATGTATGTATGTATGTAGTTGCTTAACATATTTTCTGAACGGGTTCGAACTCACGACCTTTGTCTTAGTCAATCATAAATTACTACAGAAATAGGCAAATAATATAGTTTACAGTACTTAATAAGCAGCTCTTACACTCTAAGAAAGTCCATATGTTTGTTAAAATGTTAATTAAAACTTACTTAACTTAGAAATATTTTATGTAAATCGATTTGTTTGTTTATACAAATATAAACTTTATGGGCCTAAAATTAAATGATATATTACAATAACACTGTTAGGTAAATTTAATACGTGGGTATATTTGAATCAATAATATCAATTTGTAGCAGGCTTTATTTATTTTTTTCAGCTTCCTCTATTTACTGTTCTACTTTTCTATTATAAATTCGAGATATTGCGTGTTGAATAGCGGAACTAAACGCCGCATTTTATCTGACCAGTGTGAGAAAACGAAACTAATTAATTGCCCCGAATGTGAATCGAATGAATAACAATGAACGTTTTCAGTCAGACTTGTTGCGCCACGATAGTCTCTAATTTTACATTTTCCCCTAGTTACATTATAAAATATTTAACTTTTTATTTTGTTAAATAAAGTGCTAATATTACGTCATATATTCAATTCAATAATATTGTTGCACCAAATGAGCGATGTTTTCTTTATGGAATTACATGATTGTTTAATAATAAAAATAAAAAATCTTACCTAATTTACCAAAGAAGAAAACTAAAAACAATAAATATAGATATATTAGTATTTTATAATACTACATTATTATGTCAACGCTACACAAAAATATCTACATCCGCTCATAACTTGCGTTTAAATGTTCTTGATTTATTTAAAAAAAAACACAAAAAGCTAATTAAATTTATTCAAAGACTGTTTCAGACGATTCCGCTCATTCGCATATTCCACCAGTATGACTATGCTTTTTATCTTTTCGCTCAGTAGGCAGAGAAAACCTAGTCATAATCATTCTGGTCAGTAAATTTTGCTTCAAAGTGGAACACGCATCCATCCTCAGTAGTAGTAGTATTAGTAGGTCGAAATACACTAACAATATGTTGTCAGTTATGTCAGTCAAGTCAGTCAAAGTTGCTTTTTAATTCCAGCTCGTGGGCGCACCATGCGGTCATCACGGGCAGTACACGTTCTACAAGGCGATCAGACTGACCGGGCCTAAAGAGAAAATTGTGGCGATAGGTGACTTCTTCTTTGTCAGGATATGGCAGGACTCGGAGTTGGTTTCTATTGGTAAGTAGAGATTTTAGTAGCGGAACTTAACGCTGTTTATCAGTTCGTTTGCTCAAACTTGGCAATTATACGCAGTATCAACGAGCTGGTTTGATGCTGGAGCCAAGACTTGAATGATAGAAGTTTCAGGGGTTACTAGTAAATGATTGGACTTTAGGCTCATACAATTTAAAGCTCCGAGCACATTTTGTAGCACTTACATTACTTGGTGTAGAAAAGCGAGATTTTAAAACGATGTATTATTTTTGTCTACAGGTGAACTTCAATTGCTTTGGACAGACAGAGTATCGGATCAAACGCTAGTGTCATTGCGGTTATACTTCCTACCTGAAAACACTCCTGATGGCAGGCACATACATGGCGAGGTGAGAATTTTATATTTTACTAGCGACCTGCTCGCGGCTTCGCCCGCCTGAACTACACTATTATTTATTTACTAATCTTAATTACTTTCGTGTTCTAATAATATTATGACTTTAGATACAATATCTATACGTTGAAAATTAAAATTTCAGCCAATTCTATAAAAAGTGTTGCTGTTTTGTTGAACTGAATAATTTGAATTGACTTAACTTTCTTATTTATGAACCGATGAAAATAAAACAAACACTACGTTAAGGGAAGCTTCTCAAAATGCAATAGTGAAACCTAAACCGGTGAAGCCCTTCCTGAGATTAGTGTGAACAAACGCACAGACAAACAATTTACAAAAATCATTGTTTTGGATTCTATTACAGTAATAAATCTATTCGATAATATTTTTTGTCATATCGGACATCTTCCATGTACAGACTGAAATCAGTTATAATATCATTATGTATATAGACTAGCGACTCAAACGCGGCTTCACTCGATTAATTTATTGTTTTGTTATAGCCAAATTATACAAAATGCTTACATAAATCGTAGCCTATGTGCTATTCTGAAGTATTAGCTACGTAACTGTAGAGTTTAATCTAAATTCGTTCATTAATTTTTGCGTGAAAGTGTAACAAACATGCAAATTATAAATTTTCATATTCATAATATTGATGTAGAAGTTAACGTGACGGTTGTGGATTCGATTCCCACTTGGGGGAATTAATTATTTTCATTTTATTGTTCTGGTAACAAGACAGAATAACATTGTGTTACGTCATTCAACATGCAATGTCTCGAAAATTGGGTGGAAAGTGAGAACGAAATGTCTTAACCTCTCAACTTCCCCTGCTATATGCGAGATAGAGCTTGAAGAAGAAATAGTTAAATAATCTTTAATTCCGTCACGTTTCGCTTGTTTTGTATAATTATATTGTGAGGTGAAATAAGGAACCTAACGCCGTGCAATATCTTTAGAAAAAAATCGAAGCCGCTGCTATCTAATAGTATTGTCAAACATACAACTAAAAGACTATTACATACAAATATTTAAAAAAAACTCTTCTGTTGTTAAAACTGTTCTGTACTGTGCTTAAGCTAAAATAAAAACAATATTTCTTTTTTTTATATTTTAATAAAAAAACTTAAACGTTTTGACTAAAAATCATAATAAATTTTAAACACTAAGTAAACTCGTATAGCTCTGTCTCGCTCTAACACTATTCATCTGTCTCACTCTAATCCCTATTTGGTAACGGCAACTATTTCATGGATGAAATTACTTGTATGTCTAAATAAGAAGAGGTAGCGGGTTCGATTTTCTTATTTAGAGATTTTTTGGTAATGTCAATAAGACATCTGTTTATTTTTTACTACTTTATTTATATTTTGTTTTATTTCGGAAGAATAATAGTAAATAAATAGGTTTTTTTTTATTTTCACGTTGTAGTTCGCATAAAGGCAGAGTAGGCAGCAGGAACGTAGTGTAAGACACTCCGTTCCTCGCTCTCTGCCGAACTTTCGGCGTTTATATCCTCTACTCGATGTGTAATGTTCTTTTATTTTATATATATTAATAATTCATTCCACCAAGGAATCGTACCCACAACCGTTGCTTTAACAATTTGTAGAAAATAATAACAAATGTATATTTATAATTTTCTTTGTACCATACATCATAAAATGAAGAATCTAAATAGTATCTTATTACAAGGTAATAAAGTTGAATACTGTATGGGAGGTCGTTTCAGTAATTGTGTTGTACTTTATGGCTTTTGTAGCGTTATGTGGTCTTGATACTTTAGTTTTTTACCTTTTTGGGCTTAGATAGTAGGTTCGATTCGTATTTGAAGGCTTCATACAAATGTTATTTTTGTATGTAATTAGTGAATAGATAACAGACTCTTATTTTTTTTTGTTATTATTTTACAAAATATGATTATTGTAAAAGAAACTCCTTGATCATTAAGTTAATTTCCATGTTCGTGTTTTATGTTTAATATGATGTATTATGTTTAAATATTACTAATTATAATTATTATATACAAATATTGTACACATTAAAAATTATGAAATAAAGTTAAGAGATCCCTAATTATTATAAATCCTTATTACTTATAATAATTAGGGATCTCTTCGATACAGCATATGGAAGTGGTTAAGCGACAAGCAAGTTTTTGTTTTAACTTGTACATATAATCGTACAAAATCACCTTGTTCTGGACTTGAAACTGTTACCGCCAGTTGAGTAAAAACTCGAATTAGCTAACTCATGATGTTATTACGTCGGCCTTGATGAACGAATGTAACTGGTAACTTGCCAAATTTATAATTGTCGTTTAATTAATGAGTTCGTCTTATCAACATAACTGTTCAGTGAAAGGATGGTGGTAATTATAAAACTTGATTTACATACATTTTTAAATATTTTTATAGTTTAGACAAAAATCATAGATCTAATATTATTATAGATTATAGACGGGAAGTGTAGTGAAATCTTTTCGTTCTCCTCTTTTTTACACACGTTCGGAATAAAATGTATTCGTTTTTATTAATATTCTCATTTTTAAAAAATAAATGTCATTATTGTAAATGTCGCAATATTTTCGTTTAAAGATGATTATTCGGTAAGACGTAATTTTATTATAAATTTACTTTTAACTTTAATACGAGCGGGAATAGAGGTATATTATGTTTTTAGGACCACTTTTGTCTTTTTTTTATTGAACTTCACAGATAAATTAATCATTCAGTAATTATAATGTAAGTTAATGCTTTTATAATCAATAGCGTTTTTGCTATATCACTTGATGTGATCAAATTACTAAATTGAGATAAGAAATAGTGACACATCCAAATTAATTTTATCAAAATTATATGTATACAAGTTTTTGTCTATAAATCTACTCAAATATATTTACTGTTACTCTTCACATATATTGTAAAACGAGTGGTATAGCTTATAAATTTAAAGGCTTTTGCGTAAAATAAATAAATAAATGTTAATAATCGCTATACCTATGTATAACATACTATATAGTATATATGTTACATATAACGCAATATAATAAATATATACCTATTTCAAAATACCAATATTTTTGTAACATTTCAAAAATATTGATTTATACTATAGTGTGATTGATACACATAGTTGCGCTTCACTAATAGATAGATTGATTTAAAGAGATAGCTTATATATAACATGCTTATTATATTGGTGTAGTGTAGTCTATGAGGACTAACTGAAACAGTAATATACAAATTTTATTTTTTGTTTTACGCTTTTTCCCAAATAGCAGGGTAAGTAAGGGAACCTTGTGATTAGAACTTAATACCACTTAACTTAACACTCTAATCCCCACTTTCTGCCCGATTGCCCAGGACAATGCTTGATAAGTTCCGAAACTTAACGCTGCATTACATATATTAGAACTTTCGTTATTCATCTACTTCAGGCATCTAGAAATTGAAATATAAATACTATTAGAAAATTCAATAAATATAAGTGTCTCGATGTCAACTTTGAAACAACTTTCCTTTAAAGAAGTATCCAAATAAAAATAATAAATAATAAAAGATCAAAACTGTTCAAGCGTGTACACAATACATTCACGATGCGCTCAAACTTACGAACTAAAATATGTAGAGACGACTTGTACATACATGAATTTAATATTATATTTTTATTATATATGTACATATAATTAAATTATAACTAATCGGTGTCTGTATATGGAAGATAAAAGAGAAAATCTATTACATTTCAGCCCTTGAACTCAAAACAATGATTTTATTTTTTTTTTTGTTTGTTTGTCGGTCGGCCTGTTTGCTTGTGCGCTTGTGCGTGCTAATCTCAGAAGCGGCACAACCATTTCAAGTGCAGTTTTCAAGATTGTATATTGACACGGAGTAAGAAATATTTATTATTAAAAATTAAATAATCAAAATCTATCACCGTGTTGTTATCTTAATAAACTAATTTTGTACTCGTAATAAACTCCTGAATTCTTTGTTAAAGCTATTTAAATAACGTTTATTGCTGATATTATGACAGTCACATTGCAATATAAAAGGCTAATACTAAAATTCTTAATAATTTATTAATATTTGTCAGAAACTTGACTTCTTTGATTGGATTCAAAGGATTTTTTGTCATTACACTTTTTTTTCGAATAAAACCGAATTCCCGATATTTTTCCGTGACATGTGACTCCCTTTTAGATCACCATAAAAATTTAATATTCTAGAATAATTCTTTGGAGAATATGTATGCCTTGATATAATGTTTCATATCACAGTCTTTATCATATTATCTCTTATCTTTAATAGTTTTTTTGAGATTACGCAATCCCATACTCTGTTGTACAATTGTTTTTTTATCTTACTATTCCTACTTGACTATAGTTGTAAGCGTAACTGAAGCTGTAATGTAGTCAATTTTTCCCAAATATACAAAAGTGAATTATTCTGTAACTGTCTCACTCCCTCCCTCTTTCTCTCTCTCCCTCCGTATTCGTCGAATTTTTAATAATAAAAATCTGCTCTGCGCAGAATTTAAATCTATAATATGCGTATAATTGTTGCAGATGATTCTTGTTTGTTTATTAAACGTGACATATTTAAGAAAAACAAAAATACTGTCTGTGTTTATAACCCTTTCTTTATTACACGAAAGAAGAGAGTACTGAGAGTACTCTCCATTTTTTGTTTTTGGATACTTGGCATGTTGGCTTAATGGAATCCAATAATTTAAATACGAACATCTTCCCACACGTTGATCAAACCCACAAATACTAATTCTAATACAGCCATATATATTTTTTTAATTAAAAACTAATATAGTTGTAGTTTTAGAAATTCATATTAAATAAAATTAAGATTTCTATAATTTAATATCCAAACCGAATTGTCCTTATTGACAAGTTGGCGTCTATGTGTGCATGTGTGCATTTGTATCTTATCGCGGGTTCGCTTTGTATAAATAACTGATAAGGAATGAGTCGGTACTATCATGATCACTGGTGATTATATTATTAAGAATAATATTAAAATAAGAATTAAAGACATCTTAAGAAATTCTACTTGACACGAAAATAACGAAATGATGGACGTTTATCAATCGTATTATTATAATTTACACTAATATTATATAAAATTTGTTTGGTTGAATCTCAAGAACTACTTGTTCACATTGAAAATATGTGTGGTGGATAATTAATTTATCGATGCAGGCCAATAGCTAAATTATATTACATTCATTGTTATAATCGTAAAATTTAATTCAAGGACGATATTAAGGACAAAATCTAAGTAATAACTTAACCTATTTTGACTTTATGAAAATTAAAACTTTATACAAATATTATTACCAATGCTACTGTCGCCTCGTGCGTGTGTTACCATAATAGTGCGGGTTCAAATATCACAGTCTGATCAAACGATTACATTTTATTAAGTAAATATTTATGTTATTTTAATGATGTTTGCGTGACATGCAAAAATTTCATGATAATTCAGGAAATTAATGTATCGAATATTATGTTAATAGAAAATAATATGAAATACAAAAGTTGCCTATTTTTATTATAAACAAAAATATAGGTATTTCTCATACATTTTATTTTCCCATATGTGACGCAATTGCGTTGTATTTGGCATTAGTAATGAGCAATAGTTACGGTTTCAATCTAGTTTAAATAAACTAGATTCTGTCTATCTATCTGTACTGCTTATATATTAGTATTAGAAAACTGGTGAGTATATTTGTTTGAAAGCGCAAAATTCAAGAACTACTGATTTAACAAAATTTTTTTTGGGATTGGATACTCCGTTTACCGAGAAAGGCTATATTACGTGACGTTAGTCGCTTGTAATCCATTTTATTTAGGGTCAGTTATCTCTGGCACTTAGAATGTGTCGTGTGTCTTATACAATACTTAGTAATAATGATTTGACGCGGGCGAAGCTGCAATTAAAAAAAATGTATATATTATCTGCGAAAAAATGGGAGAAAAAAGAAGTGAAGAGTTTTGTATAGGACTGTCCAGAAAGTAATAATAACAATATTTTGTTGAGTCGAACGATGTAAATACCTTTTTTTATGTCCGTACAGATAAGATGGTGGGCAATCCTCAAACTGCTTGTATTTTTTTCGTTATTTCAATTAATTATATGATTTTATTTAAATATATTATTATTACTATACCGTTACTTTAAAATGTTGAAATGTCTTAAATTTGTGGAAATTGATGTGTAAATGAAAAAGATATGAGAAATTATTAAGGCCATCTCATGTAGCAGTAGGACAGTGTATGACTGTAAACGTGATGGTTGCATGTTTGATTCCAGAAAATGATTATATTCAAATTATTTTAGAAAAGCCTTAGCACACAATGTCTCAAAAATTTTACGGTGCGTGGGAAACGCGATGTCTTAACACTATTTTCCCTCTGCCTACCCCGCTATGCGAGAACAAGCGGGAAACTGTTTTTGTTTTGTTTTATATAAAATTGTGAATTATGTAGTTTTGTTATATTTGTAAGTAAATACACATAAACTTATAGTTTTTGTTATTTCGAAACTACATGAAACTTTTCAAGAATCTGACCTTACGTCAATTCTACGTCACTTGCAGTATTTTACATATTATATTACTTATAAAATATATATTACCACTTAAAAATGTATGGATTTATTTTTGAAAAAAGTACTGTTGTAACATATAATAATACAAACGCGTTAAATATTTACCGATAACTTTACGAGGTCAACGACATAATTACACGAACGTATTATATTACGAGAATGAGTGAAATTTTCTACTTAAATTACAGAAATCAATTCTATTATAAATTTGACTATGTATAAAAAATATATTTTTATGTATGTATGTAGCCCAGCACAATGGGAATTGAACTAACTACCTTCGCGTACAGACACATGATTGCGTCACAAGATGGCGTCACAATTTCACAATGTCATAAAGTTATCTGTCTCAAGTAACATAGAGTCGTGAAAGCGAGATGGATATACAATATGCTTGTTCTAATGGTTTAACCTATTTTTTCAATTTGTATGAATCATATAAATTATGGAAATTAAACTGTACATATGTTCAATATTTTTTATAAATTTCACATATCAATTTAAACCTTCATTTAATACCCGGTTATTAATTATCTTTACTTCTCTACAAATATTACTAGAAAAGCGACTCTCATTATTTTCCTATAATTGCGACAATTATTTATATCTAGCATTTATTAAATTTTATAAGAAAATAATAGACACAAGACTCACCCACACACACACACCCACACGCACACACGCACACACGTCAATTAATCTATTAAAAAACAAACTAAGAAAAAAAACAAAAAGCAACGTTCTACTCTAAAGCATCTCAATTCACCAATTATTTGACAGCGCACGGATGCCAATATTCATATTACATACACTCCTATACAGAGACATAATGAAAATTTTAATTTTTTCTTCATTTTGCGTAGAAATGTGAAATAAAATAGTGTAACAAATAAACACTCCGTTCAACTCCATAAAAATATTTACTTTTTAAGTTTTTTTTATTTTCGCACTGAATCCCGCGTATACAGAGAGAACGTAGTGTTATGATACTCCATTCCCTACTCACCGTTCAAATTTTGAGACATTGATTGTTGAGTGGCGGAACACAGAGCCACGCCTTCTTTCTTCAGAGCGAAATGAGAAAAAATAATAATTTAGGTATTCAAAAGGAATAGAACCCACAACCGTCGCGTTTACAGTCAGTCGCCACGACTTAGAGATGAAATGGAATTATAAATTTTATTTTCTTTGTCATTTTACGACGAAATTTTTAGTTTTTCGCGAAAACAGAGAGAATCTAGTGTTTTGACACTTCTGTTCTGATCTGTTTTTGCATTTAACACATTTCGTGTCGAGTGACAGAACTTAACGCCATTTTTATTCTTGAAAATAAAATATTCGATTATACCTACATACTATTTTCTACAATCGGTTTAAAAACTGAAACTTCATGTCCATACATACATTACTTATTAACAAACGTATATGGTATATCGATTTTGCTACAAGAGTATTATAGAATGCTTTTAGGGTATACGATTTGTCGTATCGTGTAAAAATGTCGTTACATGTTATGTAAGAATCTATACTAATGCTATAAGACTAACGTTAGTTCGGTTGAACGCGCTAATCTCATGAACTATTGGTTTGAATTGAAAAAATATTTTTGTTTAGTTATAGTTCATTTATGAAGGAATGTTAATTGTGCGGTGCGTGGGAACGGAGTCTCCTATGACATTAGGTTCCCTCTGACCACACTGCTATTTGTGGGATACCGCGTGAAGAAAATAAAATAATATAAAGCAAAATCTTAATAAGTATGAAATTAAGTGAAAGCAGCATAAAAACCGCTATTCGGTTACAAGTTTAACTGAAAGAAAGGTTGTTATATAATACCTTTACTAACATTATAAAATATGAAGAGTTTGTTTGGTTGAGCGCTCTAATCTCAGAAACAACTGGTTCAAATTAAAAATATATTATACCTAGTCCATTTATTGGGAAAGGCTATAAACCTCGTTAATCGTTTGGATGTAACCCTGCGAGTAGAGTTACTTCCCACACTTAAAATGTCTCATATGTTATATACAACGAGTAGTTATTTGTCTTAAGACTACTTACTAGGTTCCCAGGTTCCCACTACCTACAGTGGAATATCTCTAGCAAAAGAATACCTTAAATTTAAGTATTTGAAGCGGTATGTAAAAATTGGTTCTCCTATTAAGTGTACAGTACTTTCCGATTGGATATCGAACCTACAACCATCGCAAGTGATGGCCTCGTCCATACATATATTTACATTTAAAAAAAACACAAATTAAACACAAACGTACACAGAATTTTAATAGTTTAGGTATCGCGGCCAAGGACACTATACGATCGTTCTCTTAGAAAAATATTGTATGAAAATGAAATGAATTGAAGTGATACTTTATATTACTAGGTATTTTTAAACTTAGTGTAGAAAAAACCCACTGTTTTTTTTTCACTTGTTATACAGAGTGTATCCCGCATATAGCAGGGTACCTACACAGAAAGAATCTACTTTTTTAAAAGTAACACAATATTACTATGTCGCAGTGATATAGTATCTAACAGTAAACGCGACGGTTCTGGGTTCGCTTCCCACTCGAGGGAATTAATATTTAATACGCCCTGGATACAGCGTGGAGTTAAAAACACGCAATATATAGATAGAATTTGGGCGGAATGTGAAGAGTGGTGTGACTTTCCATAAGTTTCTTCTTTCAACCCTCTGCTATATTGCTGATTAATATAGCTGATTTTACCAGTAGTTCCTTAGATTAGGGTGTTCAACCAAACGAACTCTTCAGCTTCAGTATATGTATATTTAAAGTTTTTTCTATACAAAAGTTTACAATTTAACCGATTTTAAATTAGACTTAGAGTATGTTTTAGGGCAATACACGCTTCACGTGTATTATCCCGCATATAGCAGGGTCAGAAGTACCCTAGTGTTAAGATACTCCGGTTGCGCGTCGTCCAATTATCAAGACATTGCGTGCGGAGTGGCGTAACTCAACACCGTAAGAATTTAAATATTATCTATTCACTGATAAGATTGAAATATCATTATTTTAAGCGGTTTTTCTTGCAGTTTAAGCAATTTTAAATCTTATTACTAATAATTTTAAGGTCGATTACAGTTCGTTGGTGGTTTTAGTATTCGTGAAGTATAAAATTAGTTGTACTTGTGTGTGTACTGTGTATATTAAAGGTTGCCGGATTGGGTGGAACAATATTGTAACCTTATTTGGATTTTTCAATTTTTTTTATTTTCTTTTCTTCTTTGATGAGAATGCGGAGAGTTTTCTGTTTGGTTTTGTTTTCTTTATGAGTTTTGTATCGTTATCTTATCACTAATAAGAAAATCTGAGGAGTAGACCTATTGGTTATAGTAATAATATAATAATATCTTTACTTAGAATAATTTATATTCCTAATATTAATCTGTTTAAAAGTATGTTAACTAAAATTTTAAAAATATATATATTAAATCTTGATATAATACAGTTTTCTTGTTTTTCTTAATCTTATACAAAAAGTGGACACAGATAAAGAAAACAAGTTGCAATAATATGAAGTGGAGGCATATAAATATTAATACACAATCGTGTAATTTCTTTGTCTTAATACTATACTGCTTTTATGGATTTGCTTATTTTTTTTTAATATTTTCATTTTCTCACTCTGGTAACGAGGTAAAGCGCTGGGTTGAGTTCCGCCACTCAATACGTATTGTCGAGATAATTGGTTCGTGGGGATCTTAACACTAAGTGAAAAAAAAAACACTTTAGGAAGAAATTTTAATGACAATTTACTTTAATGACATTTCCTACCCGCTTTCCAGTTTTAGAGACTGCGTGCTGAGTGGCAGGAATAAACGCCGCGATTTCTTCTTGGTACCAGAGTGCTGGTGGTACCAGAGGAAGTGAATATAATTAATTCCTCTAATCGAACCCACAACGGCCGCGATTACAGTCGGACGCTGTGCCACTGCGCCACTATGGTTAATATTTGTAATAAGAATAACCATTTAAATATACTTAATTCAATACCTACTTGTAAATATTGTATGCTTATTAATATTGTAAAACAGAGTGATGTCATAAGTGTATTAAAAAAAGAATAAAACTTCTTTTATAGATTATTTTCCTATATTTCTTGTTTTTAACGGCAGAGGCAGGCAGAGGGAACCTAGTGTTAAGACACTCCGTTCCCCACTTTCTCCCGAATTCTGGAAGCTTGCGTGTTGAGTGGCGGAACTCAACGCCGCGCTTTGCCTCGACACCACTTCACTTCCTCGAGTGGGGATCGAACCCACAACCGTCGCGTTACTGTCACACCCTTGTGCCACAGCGCAACGGCGGCCTCTTCTCTTTTATTTTCTTTCTTTCTTTTTTTTTAAATTTTTTAAATGAATTTATTTTGATTATTTGTCATAATTATGGGACTAAACAGTCACATCACAGTCACGAAATATAAACGATATTTATGCAAAATTTTGCATATTACTTAATTAGTTAACTTATCTTCCGGTTAAAACCGGTTTGAACTAGACGTTTGTGCCACTAAAATTGTAAAACAAACTAAATTATAAAGTGATAACTTTTTTTTATCAACTAGTTAAATAAATTAAGTGTAATTTCACTCTGTTTTTCGAGAGATTAGTGACTTCAACCAAACAAAATTTTCAGCTTATCAATATAAGTATTGATTTTAATTTTAAATTGACATTTCTTAAAACATTCCATTCTCTATTCGGATATACGGAATTGGAGACACTCTGTCGTTTTGAAGCGATATGGAAGTAATTAATTTATTCATTCTAAATGGAAGTCGAACCCAGAGGCATCGCCTACAGACTGAGTGGGTTAACTGATCTTTCCCGGAAACATTTATTTCTATTGATTCCTAAATAATAACAAAAAGAAATAGAAAAAAATAATTCTTTTTAAATTCAAACAACTCCAAAAAAACTGTATTAAAAAAAAGGAAACAAAAAAAAAACAATTTCATTTGCATATTCTATAGTTTTCATTAAAAGAATTTCAATTCTCGTTTATTTTTTACGACTGTCCCCGTTTCGCTCTAACGTCGTTTAGTTATATGCATCCGAAAGAGATAGATATAGTTTCGTAATCTAATTCGCTCCGCTCTTACTAACAGTGTAAAGAAATCAATTTTACTTAACCGACTTAGAAAAATAACCAAAATGTTTTAATATTAATGTTAAGGATGTTCTTTGTTGCGACAATTGTGGGTTGGATTCCAATAAGGGGAAGTTAAGACATTCCTTTTTCATTAAGACACTTCTGTTACTTACTTTCCGCCGAATTCTGGCATTGCGGGTTGAGTGGCGGATCTGAACGCCGCACTTTGTCTATTTGCCGTTACGAAGAAATGAAAATATTAAATATTTTATTTCAGGACGTAAGTAAAATTTACAATTATTTACAACTTGATTGAATTAAATTTGATTTGGTTTGATTTTTACTAATTCTAATTGAATTTGTTACTAAGGTCTTTCAAATAATATGTAGAACAAATCATTCAACCTATATATATTATTTCATCTGTTCATTTTTAGGTTCCGTACCCAAATTGTAAAACGCACTCTATTGCTATGACTCCACTGTCTATCCGTCTGTCACCAGACTGTATCTCATGAACCGTGAATCAAAATAATTAATTCCTTTTCATGAGAATTGAACCCACAACGGTGATGTTTAAAGTCACACACTGTGCCACTATGCCACTACGGCCCCAGATATAATATTTAAACACTTCATTGTATAAATGTGATAATTTTTAAGTTTCACAAATGGTAAGATCTCGAAATTTTAACCTACTTTAGGTTCAGTGCTTCAAAACTTGTGTTTTGGCGCGGCGATGCTTACTTGAATATTCAAATTATTTATTGATTCCTTTTAATATTCTGTAGTCGTGGATTCGAATTTAATTCGTAATTGTTTTTGGGATCGTAGTGGTGCATGGTAACAATTATGCGCGAGAAAGAAATATTTAATAGGTAATATTATTTTGATAACATTATAATCATTCCCCGAATGGGAATCGAACCCACAATCATTACATTTACAGTCAAACGCTGTCCAACTATTCCTAAATGCACTTACTGCACTTATTAATGCACCATACTAGAATTTTATCCTAATTTAAATATAGAACTCTTTGTTACTAATTCATAGAAATGTTATTTTTAGTAAGAAACTAAGAATGTAAATAAGACTTAGTCATATTAGCTTCTTGTAATAGATCCAAAGGCCCTCGTGTCAAAGTAGTACAGCTTCTGACTATAAGCGATGGTTGTGGGTTCAATCCCTTTGGTAACACAAAAACGTTGAGCTCCGCTAAAATAAATGTCCTAATAGAGAGAGTCTTAGTTATGGGGTCCAGTTTTACCTTTTGGGTACGGAACCCTCTGTCTGTCTGTAATATCTATTACATTGCGTGCTATGCATATTTAAGATTCATCACAAAAAATATAATTTAGAGGCCGTTGTGGCGTAGAGGTCTGACAAGTGTCTGACTGTAAATGCGACGGTTTTGAGTTCGATTTGCACTCAGGGGATGGAATTATTATTTAATAAAATTTTCATTTTCTTCTCTTTGGTACCAAGACAAAGCGCGACGTCGGGCTCCGCCACACAACACACAGTGCAACGCACACGAAAAATTCGGGCAAAAAGTGAGAAACGGAGTGTCTTCTCACTAGGTTCTCTCTGTGTACCCTGCTATAATTATGTGGGATACAACATTAGAAAAATTATTATTCATATAGCAATACTTTAAAATTTTAAAATTTATTATGTAATACATTATTTTTGCTCGAATACTTATAGAAATATGTTATAATAAGTTTTATAAAAAAAAATTATCTAAATAGTCACAGCTACAGCTACGTTCACGTGGAAGTGAGACAGAGATATAATAAAAACGAGACAGCAATACTCCTAGTTATGCTATGGAGTCGAAATGATAATTTAAACAAAAAAATATATATTTTTTTACGTAAATACATATATTGTTTTTATAATTTTTTTAATAAAAGATTTTTTTAATTATCTTATTTTCTTTGTTATGTATAATTTGATATTTATACGACACGGCGCAACGTTGGTTCATTCGCGCGTGTCATTGAGCTTGGTAAGTGAGCTGTCGGCGCCCTTGTAATATATTAAATTTAACTCATTACATAAATGTACATATAGTAATTATCTTATTTTGCCTTTTATATATATAAAAAGTAGAATATTTTATAGAAAGTTTGAAAACTATTTATATAAAAGCTATACCATCGCAAACTAAACGAATATACTCAGCGTGTGATTGTAAAGACGATGGTTGCGGGTTTGATATGGAACAAGTGGGAATCCTCTGCCTACCTTATGGAATTAGGTGTTAAGCGAAAATGGTGAAAAAATATACCTACTTGCGGTATTTTTTAGCTTCACGTTGCACATAGCAGGGTAGGAGAGGGAGCCTAGTGTTAAGACGTTTCCATTCGCATTTACATTACACTCTAAATAAAAAAGTTTAGTACTTAAAAATAAATTTATCAGTTAATTATATATTTGCTAATAAAGCAGTAGATCAAATATAGCAATTATATCTAGTTTTGTTATTTTTAACATTTAAAAAAATATTAATTAATTAAAAAGAAACAAATAAACCGCGTCTTTTGCGTCGTCAAGCCGAATGTTTTTTAGCTGAATCCGGTTATTAGCTTTTGAATTATACATATTTGTAGGATGCATACAAATTTATGTTCCGTAAATAACTTTTTTTATCATATTTAAAGTGTTATTTTAAACTAAGATTAGAAAAATATTAATTGATTTAAATATAGCGGAATTCGAACTCACGCTTCTCAGAAACCGTTCAAACGCTCTTATCACTAAGCCATTCGTTCCTAAGCCATGTATCCAAAAGACGCCGGCTTAGAATCCACCTACGCATAATTTTTTATACGTATATCTATAACATATACCTTTTGTTTTAATTTTGGTTAGAATTATGAAATAGAAGAGACACTTATAATTAATTGTACCATTAACATAAATTATGTATAATTAAAAATAATTCACACATACTTTACTTCGTTTTATATTCAAATAAGAACATTGTAATTTTATAATATACTAGAGGACTCAGCCGGCTTTAGTTTTACGATGAAATTTACTAGTAAAATTAGTATAAAATAAATATAAAAGGAAGATTTTTTCCCCATTTGTAATTTTCCTAGGAAAACAATATTTTATTGAGCCATATTGTTAACATAACTTTTTCTAAAGATATTTATAAAAATCTATTTATAACACAAATGTAATAATATATAATGTTTAAAAAATGGTACTTAAAAAATTACATACATATAATTTTAATTCGACTCGTCGGTTTCCTGTTCTTGAGTGAAAAAATATCGGCCGCATACTGAGGGGTTAGGGATGTCGACACAAATAATAAAATATATTTTATTGTTATTTCATTATTTATTTAATTGTATAATAAAAAAGAAATCACTTATATAAAAATGGGTATTTTAAAGTAGCTATTTGTAGAATGTTGTAGGATGATTACTAATTATCTATTCAAATGATGACGACTTACAGCGGAACTCAACGCCGCGCCTTGTTTGACTTATTTCATTTAATAACATGGTTTTTGAGTAATAACAAAACTCATTACCCTCAATTTTACTATCAAATATTTGCCAACTATGGGTGTGTCTATATATGTATTTGAATATTAATGTAACGCTACCCTGTCAAATACTTAATAAATCCAAATTTAGAAATCTTGAGATTGTATTTAATTTTATCTACTAAAGTTCTTCAAAACAAAAAATATGTGATATATTTAATATCTTTAATTTTTAATTAAAAAAATTACGTCGTATATGGTTGGGTAAAAAATAAGAAATTATAAGAAAATATAATAATAAGAATTTACTCGACATACAAACAATAACGTGACGAATGTGAATTTAAATAATTATCTATAGCCAAAGAACACCTGTTCAAATTGTAGAGTGTAAAAACTTAGCTATAAATTATTTTTTCTTAAATAATTAACAGATGTTAAAATATTTTAACAAGTATTAATAAATATCTTGAATATGTATTATATATTATAAGTTGTGTAAAATACAATATTGATATTGTTCAACGCTAACATATTCACATTTTTGCAAACATTGTTTAAAGTAAAAAAAGTTTTAGTATGTAAGAAAATAGAAACACTTATATATATATGGAATATTCTTTAATACATAACAAAATGTGCAATATGTATATTAACCACAATAATAATAATAATAATAATTAAATTTTATATTTTTTTAATATATTATGTACAGCCCTGTGCCCTCGAGTTTGCTTCGTTTGCTTGCTTTACTTAGCACACAGTGAATGTATAAAGTCGCAACTGAAATGTTTAAAGTTTTATTTTATATTACTCCCGACTATTAAGAAAGGGTTATTTATTTAATATAGTATGTTAGTAAGAAGAATATAAATTATACAATTAACTATATTATTATAGTAAGCTTACATATGAATGATAATAAATTTTACTTATTATAAAATTAGGCACGTTTTTTTTGAGTTGTATGAATTTTGATAATATTACCAACGATTTTTTATTTCTTTTATAATTTATTCGTATATAATATTAATACGAATATATTTCTAACAAAAACAGTAATAGTTTATATTATTTTTTATAAATTATAATAACTAAAGTACTAAAGCTAGTGTTTTGACCACTGACGTGGTTTGGTTACGGATGCCTTTTTTCCTTTAAAAAGAGGCCTGAATTATGAAATAAGGAAAGAAACTGAAAAATACAGCATAATATGACATACGTATATCCAATAAAACTTTAAAACATTTTAAAAAACAATAATAATTATAAAAATAACAATAACAATAACTAAAACAAACAAAATAATAATATAAAATAAAATTTTCACATACACACATATGTTCGTGTACCGTCGGAACATTTCGTAAGCGACGCGCGACGGATTCCGCCCGATGTACTGCAACCGATAATGTTTGATACTCTATACACTAGTTACCTAGCCGCGGCTTTACCCGCCTAAATTTAATGTTATATTATAGCCAAATTATAATAATACTTACGTTAATTGTAGGCTATATGTTATTCGGATGTATAAGCTATATTACTGAAAGTTTCATTGAAATCCGTCCAGTAATTTTGACGTAAAGGTGGATTAAATATTCATCTGCATAAAATTTCACATTTATAATATTAATAATATTGTAGTCTATCGTGGCACAGTGGTACAACGCCTGATTGTAAACGCGATTGTTGTGAATTCGATGTCAATTCAGGGCAATCAACGTTATACACTATTATATTCGAAAAATAAAAAACTGTACGCGACAGTTGTTTTTTCGATTATCATTTATATTTGAATAAAGGATACCCAAAATAGAATTTAAATTTAATCAGGTAGGTGTAGCGCAGTGGCACAAGCGTGCGACTGAAAATATTTAACATTTTCATTTCTTCTATCTGGTAACGAGACAAAGCGCGGTGTTAAGTTTCGCCACTCACCACGGTGTCTTTAAGGGAACATTGTATCTTAACATAACCTAGGTGCCCAGGTTCCCACTAGCTACCCTATGAGCGGGATGCATCATTAAGCTAAAAAGATTTCATTTTACTATTTTTTTTGAAGATTAAATTTGCAGATATTTTAGAAAGGGGAAACAATAAGAATAAAAATAGAATTATTTATTTACGTTTACGTTATTACAAATAACCTGTATATTATAAACAAATTAGTTTCATGTATTTAAAAAGAAACTTAAATAACAAATAACACAACAGTCTGTTGAATCATAAGAGCGATGTTTCAGTGTCCTCAAAATAGATTTACCTGGATATCAATTATATTTATATTTAGTTTCTAATGTATGTCTTTATAATGGTAATATTTTTAAAATACGAAATTAATTCAGTTTAGTAAGCACGTAATAATAATCATAATAAAAATTTCAAGCGGACGAAGCCGCGAGAAGGTCCCTAACGATTATCACGTGACGTATTTGTGACACGTATTAAAATTTATAATACTTTCTATTCGTTAAATGTTATCACATATCTCCTAATATAAACTAATGTAATGTTTTATTTCCGTCTGGACACAAATACTGCACGAGTGCACTGCTACTGAGTCTCGTGACGTCCTGAATTCGGGCGAAAAGTAGAGAACGAAGTGTTTTGACACAAATTTTACTAAGCCATTAAAACTTTATTCTTAAGTCCATGCAAACATCAATTTACATAGAACAATTACATGTATATCAATAAAAATATTTTATAGGAATATAAAAAATTGCCCTACACGGAAGAGAACCTGTAACCTCCTATAAAAACTTTCATTTACCTTATAATAGAAAGTCAAAGAAGATAATAATCTAACCCGTAGCCAAATATCCGATGAAGCTTGAATCAACTGAAAACGGCTTTAATCCAGTTCATTCTGGCTCTAGCCGGTTTTAACCGCTCATTTTATAAGCGTTAGCGATTTTTATGTACATTATTATATGAATATTGTGTGATGTATATCCTCCTTATCTTAATTAATATTGATTTTTAATATTTATAGATTTACAAAAAAGGAAAGATTGACATTATCAATATCTATTTATAATGACATACCTATTAGGTTAGGTTTTTTACTTCACGTTCTATCCCGCGTAGAGCATGGTGTTAAGACACTCCGTTCCCTATTTTCGGCCCTAATTTGAGACATTGTACGTCTTTTTACTAGAGCGAGGAAACCAAAATAATTCATTCCGCCGAGTAGCAATCGAACCCACAACCATAGCGTTCACAGTTAAACACTATGCCTCACCACGCTTATACATATTTTTATTTTAAAACGTAGTCTAATTAAATCCATTGCTTTTCAACTTGGACCATACGACATCTGTTCTATTATTAGTTTCTGTCCAATCGATAAACTGACTTAAATGTGACATTATATGTATATAACGCGTTCGTTCGTTTGTTTTGTTTAGTTTTAATGAATGTATCATACTATTATTAGTAGTATATATATTAACATTAGTAGTATATATATTAAAAATATAGTATAGTAGTTATATAAATGAACTAGTTGTAGCCCGTAGCCTTCTTTGTGGGGACTTTAAGTATAGTTAAAATCTCTTTACAAGAGAAAATAAATAAATACAAGCAAGCAAGCGGAGGTATAAGCGTGTGACTGTAAACGCTGTAGGTTGTTGGTTCGATTCCCACTCGAGAAATTATTTTTAATTTTTTTTTTCGCTCTGGCACCAAATTAAAGCTGGCACCAAACTGAAGGCAATGTAATGCCTTCAGAATTCAGCAGAAAATGGGGAGTGGAGCGTCTTAATAATAGGCTTTCTCTGCCTACCCTGCTTCACGAGAGATACAACGTGAAGTTGAAAAAAAAAATTGAAATTCTTTTTATTTCCCTTCAATAGTAGGTAAACAAAGCGCGGTTTTGAGTTCCGCTACTGAACACCTAACAGTTTGCCTTTGCCTATTCTGCTTTATTTGAGTTATTATGACCATCTAGTCAAAATAACCACATACTGCTTAACAAAAGGATTAGTCTATTATTTCCCCATAAACAGAATTGAACCAACACCCCTATCTTTGTGTTGCTATGAAGAGTCGTACCGTAGCCGTTGCCATGGCAACCGTTGTGATTTATTAATTGCCACGAGGCAGCTGTGTTTATTGGAATACGTACTTGTTATATAACTGGTTAAATATTGTAATAATGTTTTGGGTTTTTATTGTTTTATATGGCTTCACGCTGTATCCTGCACGTAGCAAAATAGGCGGAGGGAACCTGGAAACCTAGTGTCAAGATATTCGTTGCGTTTTGAATTGCGAAATTCAACGCCATGCTTTGCCTCTACCAGAGTTAGGAAGTAAAAATATTAACGCATCGACGACTTTAATTTTTTTTAATTTATATATTTGATGATTGTGAGTACGATTTCGTCGGGGTATAAATTATTTTATTATTTTATTTTGTCCGCTCTAATCTTAAATTTAGGCAAAAATGAATTAATATTATTAACAATAGGATTTTTCTGTCTATCACTATACGCGGGATAGTGCGTGAACCCAAAAAAAGAAATTGAACATGTTATATCTACAATAACAAGCAAACCCTCAAAACTTGTCTAGTTTAAATAAATAACGTAAAAAAGGCAAAAAAACATGGTTTCCTAATCTTCAAAATTCTATATAAGCCAGCATTAATAAGTTAAACAAACATGTATAAAAAATTCGCCATTATTGTAGTACAAATAAAGTTTCTTTTAGTAAAATATGTTTGAACACATAAGCCCTTTTTATATTAAAGCTAGAAACTTCGTGAACTGTTGTTCAGAGGGAATGAACAGATTTGATACTTTGGAAAGTGATCATTTGTTTATTTTGTTTTGGGTGTTTTGGGTAATTAATAATACGAAACTACTTAATTGGTTATTATTCTTTATTTTAATTTCTAAGATAAACACATTTTTTTTTGTATTTTTGAAAAAAAAAAATATATTTTTATTAATTATATCCCGTATTATTTTTTTATTTAAATTTATTTTTTATGCAAATTTCTTGCAATGTAATCGTAAAAACTTTAATATGATTATGATAAAAATATATTAAAACTTGATATAGTAAATATGATTACATCTGCTACAACTTTATGTCTACTTAGAATTCTGTACTGTGAATTCTGTTAGAAAAGAAAGGAGTATTTTTTTTTGTTTTCTATACTCTTTTTTGACAGCAGAGGGCTCTGTTTGAGTTTAAAAAGAAGTAAAGTGGTGGGTAACAACTAGTCTTAACATTTGTATGCACAACATAATATGTTGCGGTGCATATTGTATCCGTTTTATTAGTTTTTTCCGGACTCATGACCGTCATTGCGAACAGAATTTATGTACACATTTTGTATGTAATACTAATTTCCTTTTAGAATGAATATTAAATTTTATAAAACTTCCATGTAAATTGTGTGTTGTTTTTGTGTCACTATCAGCTCAATATTAATCTTTGGTTTACCTACGTACATGTTTTTCTTTTTCGCAATGAAGTAATTGACGTGTTTGACGTGTTCTGTAATTGAAATGCGTAACTATAGTATATTGTCTACATATGTAAGTATATGTGACATCATTTATTACAAGCGTATGCAGCATTAAAAACAATTCAGAAATTATTTTAACTAAGAGGTAAGGAAAATGTATGTCATATGCTGGAATTCTTTATAAACATAATCTAGGAATTTTCCTTGTTACATTAACAAGAACACTAAAGCACACCACACAGGATCGTAGATTCAATTCCGATCCAATATTTTTTTTACCATTTGATAATAGCATTGTCATCAATTACAAATATATATATTGTCAGTTAAAGCCATTACGGCCTTACTACATATCTCTTATGTCAAGGTCAAGAACCGTGACTTAACTAGTTTTTGCTTCGGCAACTATGATTTAGTTGAATTCCAAACTACTGACATAGACAGAGCGGCTATCCTAAGCTAACCACTTGACTGTTGGTATATAGGTTCTTATCTCAACAAAGTTGCATATAATTAAATTACAGTAAATATACCCGTTTACAGTTTATTTCTCATTGACTCATTAATTAATAATCTCATAACGTTGTTTGTACGTATATATAAAATACCTGTTATTTGTTAGCACATCTATATTTGTAGCTATATTTTTTTTATATACCATTTTGTATTATCTTTATGTTTATTATTAAATAAATAACTATGTATCGAATCTTATATTTTCTACTCATATTGCTGCTTTAAATTAAAATGTGCTTACAATATTTATTTACAATTTCTATTTATGTGTTAATATAAGCTGCCCCTACAATAACAAATTTTCGTTGATTAAAGTTATCTCTATCATACCTATCATTAATCCTTTTATCAATACCTAACGCTGAATAATCAGCGATAGTTTCGCGTACTTTTTTAAATCATAGTTAAAATCTTAAGATTTTATTATGTTTTAACGTTTAGACTTTTACTATAGTTATATAAAAAGCTAGCTGTTCGCTAATTTAAAATTTCACACATAGCATCAGAACTTAACTCAACTCAACAAAATTAATTTCTTAAGTTATTCATACGTAAAATCATAATACAGTTTTATGAGTTATTGTTATTTCCTCGCTCTACGCCACAAAATGCGAAGTTGAGTCACGATTGAATAAATTAAGAACGGAGTGTCTTAACACTATGTTATATCTCAATCTGTCTAAATTGTTGTATACGGTGTACAGCTGTAATATAAGTTAAATCAAATACAAAATGAATATAAACAAAATAAAGTATCAAAATTGTCTCATCACTGTGTTGACCCGCTCTCATCTTTCACTGCTTTTGCCAGGGCCGCATTGTGCCACTATTTGATAGATTTTTTTTCTATACTTTTTTTTTAACAAATGATAGCATACGATATTGTCTCTAATTTCTATCTTTATTTGATTAAGAATTTTTGTTTATATTAAAAAAATGTTAATAGAATCTCTCATATCTAAGAGGTTTCTTTAGTTTCATAGTTTTAGTGCTGTATCCCGCACATCGCAGGCAGCGGGAATAGAGCTAAAACATACACACATTTTATATTATTTTTGATATAATCCAAGCATATGTACATACATACGTCCGTAAATTAAGGTCATACAACGATCTATCTTTGTATATAATAATATGATAAATATTTAAAATTTGTTTCATTTTCCTTTGCCATTTATTAGTAATTGCCAATTAATTTTGAGCTCTAAAGTCTATCTCTACAAGCTATTCCAGTTGCAATATGACGTCATTGTTAAATCATCGTTTATAAGTTCTTTATATCATTGATAAGAGTAAACTAATCAATACTATATGCATATAATATATCTATAAGTTATATTTTATATATAAAATTATAGTCAAAGATAGAGTTAGTGATAGTCTAAAGACTAGGTTACCTCTGGATACTTTGCTATATGCGGGATACAGAAAGCTAATAAAATAAGGAAAAAGAATAAGAATATTTATAAGTAAAGCCGTTGTAAGTTCTAATATACTATAATATTATACTATAAATAATTCGTAGTTTTGAACCATAATTGATTTCTCGGTGGTACAACAGCGCACGTAGGTACTTTGTTAATTCATTTCTACCAACTAACTATGTGATCCACGTGACTTTACTTATAAAAGTAATACAAACCTAACCATAATATAAAGTATTAACTTTATTGGTTAGATCTTTGTCTTCTTTTGATTTTCATACATCATTAATTTATGCTACATATTGAACTTTACATTTACAATATTATTTTTTTTATTTTATGAACATTTAATTAATATTGTTATCTCAAAGATCAACAGAATTATCTTTATTTTCATATTTTCATGATGTTTTTATTACTCTGTCATTTTGTTTAACTTATATAACTCAAGAAATTTATGTCCTTGACTTTGTTTGTGTAAAATACAATGCAGATCGATAATGAGGTTAGATATAAGGCGCTTTACTAACTTATAATATAATAATATATAAGTGCAATTTTTGAGATGTTAAGTGGCGGAACTCAACCCCGTACGTTTTCTACTACAGTGACATGAAAATCAAACATATACATTCCCCGTGTGTGAATCGAACTCACAAAAAGACAGACGCTATCATGGTATTTAACATAAACTAAAAATAGACACATTTTTAATTATCATTGATTACCACCACTTAATGCCGTAATAATTTAGCTTATTTATTAATTAAAAACATATTTAATTGGTTACTAAATTTTACCTTACGTACCTACATATTTCTTATTTAAAACATTATATAATAAATTATGCGTATATAATAAATATATTAAATTATTAAACATACAATAAATAACTAATTAATTACTATTTTTTTTTATTTCCTCGTTCTGGTAACAGTTGCTGACTCACCACGCAATGCCTTAAGAATTCTGCGGAAAGCGGGCAACGGAGTCACGGAATGAATAATTATTAAATATTTATTTAATAATATATATTTATGTAATATTAATAATTATAGTAATAATATAATATATTTATATTATCTAGCATTAGGTACCCGAGTACGCTCCCCCCTCTCCCCCGCGACGCGCCGCCATTTTGCGTTATTGAGAATTTATGTCGCTTAAGCGGAGTACACACGATACGATTGTTATTTTATTATTGTTTCTATTACATTTAATATGTTATTGCGTTATTTAATATATTTTTTATTTATAAATATAATTAAAGATAAATAAAATTATTACAGTATAGGTATTTCAGTTATATTTCTATGCTTTATTTCGTAGCGCAGTAAGTAGGCTCGATTCCCACTAAAGAGAGTAACTACGTTTAATTATTTTCATTCCCCCGCTCTAGTAAAAGAATCGCGACCTTGAGTACCGCTGCTTAACATGCAATTTCGCGAAAATTGGGTGGTCTGCGAAAAACAGTAACATTTATAAAATAATAATTTGCGTAAATTTTTGCTTTAAATATGAAATCATTGAATTATCAATTTGCCTAAATAGCAGCAAAGTTAACGTACTTTCTCTTCGAATACAAAGTATAGAATAGCGAAATCGATGTTATAGGCAAAAGCTATTATTAAACACTGTATAATATGTACAGACGCTACCAAAAATGATATGTACAGTCGTACGTCATTTAATCAAAATGTTAATGTAAATTATTAAAAAGTGACTTTGAAGTCTAAAACATAAAAAAAGTAATTGAATTCATTTGCGATTTTTTTTAAATTCTTATAATTTAAAAGTAGATTATAGTTCCGGTACATTTGTTGGCAGGAAGTGATAAAACGGTGAAAGTCCCATCATAACCTGTCCAGTCCTCAAAAATGTTAACAATAACTGGTATCTTATGCATAATTTATAATACTAGTACTGTTCGTTTGAGGTTGTCATTGCGTGAGCATGAGCATGAGCTCTTACACAAAACCCTCTGTCTATCATGCTGGAGGATAAAGCGTAAGGCTGCTTTTTTATACTATTCTATCTATGTTTAATTTTTTCTTGCTGATTTTTTTTTCAGCTTCACGCTGTATCCCGCAAATAGCATAGAGTCGTAGAGATTGCAAATTGGGCGGTGTGTGGGAATCGTAGTATCTTAACACTAGATTCTCTCTGTCTACTGCCAGATGCTAGCAGCTAGATACTGCGTGGAGGTCGAAAATAAATGAAAGATTTTTACAAATTCTCTTGCGCTAACCAAAAGGTTCACATGATTTAATTTTACTAATTTTATTATATTAAATCGTCACCTGACCTACATATTCACGAATAAAGATTGTTAATGACGGCTATTAGAATCCGGTTGTATTTGGTTTTATTTTTTTTATGTACCTAGTTTTTTTTTTTTAAATTTACGTTTTTTTTAACTTATTTTTTTATGAAAATTTAAAGGTCAAACAATAGCAACCGAAAACAACTTTTACTTAACATTTAAAATATATAAATAAAAACAATTATAATTGATTGTTTAGTAAATCCAACTGCGATTGGATCATATACATAACATTTGAAAGATACTTTACGGTAATTTCTTAAAGTAATAGTTTCATAAAATATTTACAATCTGTATATCATATTGCATAAATAACATTCATTGTCTACTTTCTTAAACAATGGCGTAAAAAATTCTAAACATGCATATACATAAAAAACAATAATAGTATTTGGTTCGAACACTGCTTGTCTACTATACCTACAAATAAAAAAGTTCCCAAATTATTTCTTAAGCTCCTGCTCCTGCTATATTATTATTTTTTTATAATATTATGTAAATAATAATATTTCACTAACTAAAAAAAAAAACCAGTTCTTTCTCTTTTTGTAAAATTTCCGTATATTTTTTATCAAATAAATAGTTTAAATAATCCACCGCTGGTGTGATCGCGCCCTGTCGTCGGGTTGTTGCACCGAACAGATCGCGCGATCAATTCCGTTTGCATTTGTGTTTGTGTGTACATGTATGTGTGTGTATACGTACAAGACGTTATACAGCAAGTTACTTTTAATTGAAGGATTTTACTTTTATTGTTACATAAGTATTCATTTTTTATTGTAATTTTTTTGTGTTTTTCCTTTTCCCTCATCTTAGACTTTTGTTATTTCTATATATTTACAATTAATATTATAAAGTCGTCGTAACACAGAGCCACAAGCATGCGTCTGTTAACGCGATTGTTGTGGGATTGTTCTTGAAAATGTATTATTTAGATTTCTTCGCTCTGGTATCGAGAAAAAGCGCGATATTGACCTACTCCACTCAATACGCATTGCCTCCAGAATTCGGTGGACAGTTTCACAAAGCCATTTAGTACCAAAAAGGCACTGTTTTTAATATTTAATTTCGAAGATGTCCCAATTTTCACGTTATTTGAAGTTTCTACTTAATAATTCTAAGGGACTGACGATTTAATCAATTTTAAAATTAAACTTTGATATAAATGTTTTAGTAAATTATAGGAGTAGATTATTAGAATCAGAGGTTCACTATAATTTTAGAGTCATCTGGCGCTAGAGAAAGAGAAGAGTTTGTTCACTTTGATTTCTTTTATATATTTTTTGCTTCCCGTTGTATCCCGCATATAATAGGTTAGGCAGAGGGAACCTGGCATTAAAACACTTCGTTCCCCATGCACCGTTTGTCAAGATATTGCGTGTTGAATGGCCAAACTCAACGCCTCGCTTTTTCTTTTTACCAAAGCGAGGAAAGTAATACTTCATCCCCCTGAGTGGGAATCGAACCCACAATGGTCGCATTTACAATCAAATGAAAAAAAAACCATAATTATAATTAAAAGAAAACACGCTGTATAGCTAGCTATGTTTGAGGCAAACAACACATTGACATTATTACGTATGCATGTGTACTGTATACACACAAACATACATAAGAGCATTTATTTCTAAAATAATAATATGTAATGTTGTTTGTACATAAATTATATATTATATTAACTTACATAGAAATTATGAATTTAAATATTAATAATATATTTAAATTCTTAATTTCTATTAAAGTAATATCGCTTTTTATTTATCGAGAAGCACTTATGTATTTTTTGTCCTTTTTACCTCTGGTATTAATGTTTAATTAAAAAATATTAGCAGCTGTACTATGTCATTTATTAATGGTAATATCGGTCATACATATATGTATACATTAAAACTAATAGTTAACTTCGGGTTCACGCGCTTGGTTAATTGGAAATAACTGTAACTGTGCAGGTACAGTGCGTTACATCGACACTATTAACGTTTATAATACAGCCTTTCTCTAGAAATGGACTATTTTACACAATTTTTTTTAAATTTCTAACCAATAAGTAGTTGCTGAGATTAGCGCGCTTAACCAGACATGCGTCGTTAACTTTATGATAATAGTATAGATATATGTACCTACTCGCAAGTAGTGATTCATGTCAAGATACTGCTCAACTTTTTTATTATAGAACAAAATGAATTTTGAATGGTCTACATCTTGCAAAATTAATTATATTTAACCAGAAATGCCAAAATACTCTGCACAGCGTCGAACCTGGAGCATTCTCTATCTCCATACTATTATTTATACACAAAGCACTAGCAAATTCTAATTACATTTACAAAGGTGTCTCGGGCAGTTTCTATCGAAGGCTTTTTTCAACAAAGAACTTTGATTATTTTTCATTAGGAATGTACCTACTTTTTGGTCTTATAAATAAAACTATTAGTGGTGGCCGTCATGGTGCAGCGGCACAACGTCTAACTTTAAAAGCAAATGTTAGTTCGATTCCCACCCAGTGAAATGGATTAGGTATAATAAAGTTCCTCGCTCTGGGATTAATATACTTCGGCTATGAGTTCCGCCACACAACACAAAAATGAATCTCTATCCGTTCATTACATTTATTCCATAATACATATCCCTATGGGATAAAAGTTACATATCAAACTAAACATTAAGATTTCAGTACAAATTATTGTATAATATCGAGGGACACTATTCGAGATGTGTATCCCGAATAATTGTAATAGGAATATTGTCCCGCGGGATCACCAATTATAGGTGGAAACAAACGGGATAATAATAGGCATTTAATTTGATGTCTCGATGATCGATGCCAATCTTGACTAGACACAAGCGTGACAGGTTGTGGATTCTATTCTGAAATGTTTAATATTTACATTTCCTCGCTCTGGTAACGAGGCACAACGCGGCGTTGACTTGTGCCACCCAACATGCAACGTCTCGAGAATTCAGTGGAAATTGTGGAACGGAAGTGTCTTAATGGGAACGGAGTGTCTCAAAATTAGATTCCCAAGTACCCTCTGCCTACCCCGCTGAGTGCGGGATACAGTGTGAAACTATAAGAGCTAACTTTGTATTTACTAATAAATGCAGTAATCGAACCCACGCCCTGTTATGAATAACATACGGTAACAATTAAACAAAGTAACAAACACTATACATTTTTATATATACGGAGTTAGATGAGATTACTTTTCAACATTCACAGAATGTCGACATAAATTGCTGTACGTATTCTGAGAATGTTTGGAATAGATTTTGTTGGTCTTTTTGTCTATTTTTCTTTTGTTACTGTTTTTTTTTCTATAGTCAATATTTGAAAAGAACACGTTGATGCCGTCTGACTGTAAATGCGAGAGGATAATTGTAAAACAAATGGCTGATAAAAGTTTCGTCAAAATTGTTTCAGCAGCATATTAGGACAGCCATTTAATAAGAAACCTTTTTATTATGTAACCGGATTGGTTAAACAGAAATAATTTGAACATATGTAAGCTCTCCCCCAAATAGTGATCGAATCCACGTCCGTTATGGAAATACCAACAACTGCACAATGACAATTTTCTATAATATTTAATAAAAAGAGTAAAGTCACAATTTAATTGTAGTTTATACTCAGAATAAGCCGGTCTTGTTACTTATTTGAAAGCAATTTTAGTTCGCCCCCTTCGTTTAGAGTTACACAGGGTGGGATTTTGAATTATTTTATGTTTATAATATTAATATTTTAATCAAGGCGTAACAGCACAACGTCTGACTGTATATGTGACGGTATTGGGTTCTAACCCCATTAGGGAGGACGAATTGCTTGGATTTTCCCGTTCTGGTAGACAAAGTTTTGGTTACTTTGAGTTTGGCCTCATAATAATAATAAAACTTTTTACGCGCTTTTCTATCGCTACGAATTTGATACTCAAATGGAAATAAAAATAAGTATTCACACAAATTAAGAGACAAAAAACACCTATAACAATATCACATATCTGAATTATCCATGTTATTAATATTATAACCTCTCTGATTGAACATCTTAATCTTATTTCCGTTTAACAACAGACAAAGCCGCAGTTAAAAGCTTGTATAATATAATAAAATATAATATTCCCTTTAAAACACTCCGAGTACGCTCTCACCCCACCCCCTGCAACGCGGCATGAATCGGGTGGATTTATTCGTTCTAATTATATACATATATACATGTGTGGCTGTGTGGCTTTGTCTGTCGTTTTTGTATTTTTTTCTAGTTTTTAAGTTTTTCTACTTTTATAAGTTGTACTTTCCGTTGTTAAGATCAATCAACCAAACAAATTCTTCAACCTAGAAGGTTATCTAAATTTATAACACTTGAACTGTATAGTTTTTTAGAATTGAAACTAACTGCATCGTTATATGAAGAGAATTTATACATTTTTAATTCCTTTCCAGGATGAAGTATTAGCAATCAACGACAAAGTGGTATTAAAAGCTGAAGATCTTTTAAGTTGGGTATGCAACGGCGCTGGCTGGACATGGGGCCTGAGAGCAGTATGGAGGGGGGCTTGTGCACCTCCATCAGATCCACGACTCACCGCACCGTTACATCACACGAAACTGGACTTCAGCGATGTGGAACGGGAGAAGAGTGCTATAAGTATGTGAAAAATTAGAGATAAAGTTTTGTGGTTAGGTTAGCTTTAGCGTAGCGTTAGCGGTGTACGTATCCCGCATATAGCAGATAGGCCAAGGGTACCTAGTGTTAAGATATTTCGCCCCCAACCTACCACCCAGGTTTCGAGACATTGCAGGTTGAATGGCAGAGCTCAACACCACTAGGTCGAAGAAATGAAAATAGTCAAAAATCTTAGATATTTACCTCAATTAGGATTCAAGTATACGATTTCTGCTTCTTTCGTATAGAATTGTTAAAAACTATTAATCTTTTCTTATTTTATAATGAGTATCGAAACTATTTCTCTTCCAGCGGTGGACGTAGACGACCCAGGTGTAGTAGTCTTCTCTTATCCCCGCTACTGTCGGTACCGGGCATTAGTGGCCAGGCTCGAAGGGATCCAGGCTGACTGGCTGAGAGATTCCCTCGTGGCAGCCTTAGGAGGATACGCCGCACCTACAAAACACACCAGGATATTATATTGTAAAGTAAGTCTGTTGTAAAATACTTGATCTTCTTGACATTTGAGTGTTTTTTTTTTATATTTTAAAGCAATCTTCTAATATAACTTAGTATGTTTCTCATTTAATATTCTCATAAACATCTTAACTAACTTTAATATTTACTTTTCAGGATACATTTGAATATCCAGAGCTCGAAGGTCACGAGTTCGTCTGCAACCACCTTGCCCCTAAGTTAAAAGGACGGCCTCGAGGAAGGCGGAGGAGAGCAGCACAATCCCGAGACAGATCCGCAGATAGATCTCCAGATTCAAGATCTAGTGATAGTGACAGGAATACTCCTGAAACAAGGGTGGGTCCCAACTTTAAATTGTTTCACATTACTGAGAGGTTTTAAGTTTTTATTTTATTACTGCCAATTAGAGAACTAGGCAAGGTAAATATAAAAATAATAAAAAGATTATAATTAAAATTTAGGTCAAGGTCGTGGTGGCGGTGAGGCAGTGGCGTCACGGGAATTAAATATTTTATATCATCCTTTCCTCGCTCTGGTAACGAAGCAAAGCGCAGCGTTGAGTTCCGCCACTCATCACATGGAGAATATAAGGCTTGGGGATCGGAGTATTTAACACAAGGTTCCCAGGTTCCCCTGCCTACCCTGCATGTGCAGCATAAGTAAAGTTAAATAAAATTGAAATTTTCCATTTAAATATAGGTACTTAGATAAAAATTGTATAGAATTCGTAGTAAACTAGTTGTAATTTTTTTATATTACCTTTTTTTACCTTAGAAAACGAGGTGATTGCGGGTTCGATTCCCAATGAATTACCCCATTGTAGATTTTACAAAGTGGATTACAGTGAGTTGGAAGGCAAACCCAGGCCCTAATGTCAGGCAAAAGAAGATGCAAGATATGTACGCGGATATTATTTTATTTATATTATGCATGTAGGTATATATTTTTTTCTTATCTTTTAAGTTTTCTTTTCAGACACCAAGAAGGCTATCCCTCCGAAACGGCGCAGAGAAACAGAGTGAGGAAGAAGAAGAAGTAGAGAAAAATCCGGAAGAACTGGCAAAAGACGAGGCCTTCTTACAGCAACTTAGAGACTTTCTAAAACACAAAACCGACATTAAAATATCGCATAGTGTAAAAAATGGTGAGTTTTGTAAAAATTAAATATTAATAATTATTTTGGAGAATAAAGTGTCTTAACACTCTTAATATTTAATCTCGTATTAAATATTTGTAAAAATTGAATTAAATTTGATGGGTTAAATAAAAGAAGCTAAAAGAAAGTAACCAATATTTTCTGGATGGTATCTTTATGAGAATTTTCAACGTTTTTGATATAAATGTTCCCAGTGTCGCTGCGCTCGCTGTACGCGTGGGTGTCGTCGCTGGGCGGGCTGTGCGCCGCGCGCGACCAGCTCTGGCGGCGCCGCTACGCCGAGCGCGCGCCGCGTCTCAGGCGCATATATGAGAAGTTAGTATACGGGGCTTCAACTTATTCTTATATCATAGCTTAATTGTATAAAACGCTAACATTAATTGTATTCTGATGTCTAAGCAATATTACTGAAATGTTTCATCTATCGGGGCGGAGGCCGGCTGTGGCGCAGGGGCACAATATGTGCTGCAAAATCGACGGGTTGTGCCTTGCCTGCGTTGATCCCGAGTCGAGGAAAAAAAAATATTTATTTAAATTTATATTTAAATATTAAAAAATCTTTATTTTACCAAATAATACTTTTAAGTATTACTTATAGATATAAAAATTACTTATTTTACAAAAAAATATTCCATAGATATCTCCTACAATACGAAAACCACGAACGATGGAACGGCAAAAAATATCCAAAACTTGCAAACGGCAAGCGAGAAGAACCAAAGACAATAGACACGATCGACGTAACAGACTCCCCGATAAGAGAAATAGAAACAAAACACGATCTCCCAGAAAAAAGATTGAGAACTCCATCCCCAAATATGGATAAGAAATCCGACAAAATGGATAAGAAGGACAAACTAATTTTGGACAATGAAACCGGGGAACTGACGAAGGAAGAGTTAAATATAATTTCGAAACCCGCTGAGGAATTAAATAGAGAGTTTTTAGAGTCATTGCAAATTCCCGACGAAGAGAAAGGAAAGATTTTCGTCAAACCTGTCGAGAAGTTGATAGAGCCAAGTTTGGGGGAGAATGAAAAGGACAGTAAGAGTGAAGGCATATTCTTTAATGAATTGGCACAGAAATTGAATTTAGGTAAGGTATTTTCGTGTTTTTTTAAATTAATTTAGTTTATGCAGTTGGGTTTTTTGTTTTATTTATATTTCACTTGTTCCTTTTTGCAGGCAATTCAGACACACGTTTCTTACACCACCTATCTCAAAAACAAGACAGCCTCTCCTCTTTGTCCTCAATGCAGGAAAAATACACGAACGGACACACAACTGATCTGGTAAGTATATATAAGAAAAGTATTTAAAAAATCTTTCAAGTCTTCAAATCTTTAAGTTCCAAGGGCGTTCTAATCCCCTAGTTTTGTCATTCGGAGTTTATGGTTGATTTACTGTATTTTTTTTTGTTTAACGCTGTATCCCGCATATAGCATACACATACTACATATATGCGGGATACAGGCAGAGGGACCGTTAGACTTACTTACTACTTACTTTTCCCTTAATTTTCGCGAGATTGCGTGTTGAATGGTGGAACTCAACGCCGTGCTTGGCTTGTTACCAGAGCGAGGAAATAAAAATATTGAATAATTCATTTCCCCGACACGCTTGTGCCACTGCAACACAAAGGGATCATGGATGAATGATAATTTTAACTAATATTTTTTTACTGTAAATATGATGGTCCTGGGTTCGATATATACTCGAGGTAATGATTATATTGCAAATATCTATTTACGCCTTTTGGCCAAACAAAGTGGAGGTTTAAAATGTTTTAAATAAATCGTCTTCGTTATCCAAATTTGTAGTGGATTCATTTTCCTTTCATTTATATGAAAAATATTATTATATATATCAAGATATTTAAATAACATTTGTTTTTTTTTTATATAAATATTAAAAATACGTGGCTTTACAGCAAAAGACACGTCCGGCGGGTCGCAGCTCCCTCCGCGCGGTGAGAGTCAAACCCACGAGGCCGATATCCGCTTCAGCTACACGTAAGTATATCCATTGTTTCCCAATTCATAGAGCAGAGACAAAACAATCAAATATTTTATTCGCGGTAGTTTTTTTTCTTTCGAAGACATTTTACATTAAATATGAGATTTGGATAGGGCAAAAGAAAATAAAACGTTTGCAAAAGTTATTATTGTGTTAAAATGTTGTGTTTCTAACATTTTATTAAAGAGTTACTTATATGGAATTTTGTTTATTTTTTTTTTATTAGTCGTCTTCTCCCGTAAATAATAAGTAAAGCAGAGGGAACCTTATGTGAAAATGTTCGCTTCTCTAAACACCTTAATTATCGTGACATTGCGTGTTGAGTAGCGGAACTTAACCACTTCAAGGAAATGAGAACATTATTTATATTTCATTTCCCCGAAAGGGAACCGAAGCCACAACTGTAGCGTTTACAGTTGCACGCTTGTGCCGCTGCGCCATGACGGCCTCAGAGGTTTTAACTTTATTTATCTTTCCTAGCGGCCCCACCACCCCGTACGGATTCTTCATCATCACCGACGCTCAACAACTTCGGCATTCATCACCCTCCACCCGCTAGTCACAGCGATGATGAAATTGTAGAAGTAAGTACCTATAAGAAAATCACTAATCGATTGATGGATTTTTTAATGAATTTCTTGCCACTATTACAAGGTTTTTTTACGTTTTTACTATCACTATTCAAATGCTCAGAGTAATTAGGTAATGTTCATTCAGTACCTACTTACTAGATTTATATAGAATAAAAATTATAACATCTGAAAGTTCATATAAATATATAATAATAATACTTTATTGCACTAAAAAAACAAACAAACAGTACAGTAACAATATTTACAAAAAGACAATAAAAAGTGCAATGGCGGGCCTTATCACTTTCTTACAGGCAACCATTTGAAAGGATTAATTACCTAAAAGACAGCAGAGGTGCAAAAAGTAAAAATAAATATAATATTATTAAATATAAATAAGATATTTATCATATAAACACACATACATATAAATATTTTAAAAAGTATAAGCTTCTTAAATAATATTAATTTATATAGATGGAAATATAGATTCTCTCAGGAATTACATACATACGTATGTGTGCAGCATACCTATGTATACAAAGTCTTAACTAGAAGATAAAATAATAAACAAATATAGCTAATAATTTTGAAAAAGTTTATAATGGGTACGAACCACGTGTCCGCAATTTTAAATAAAATAATAAAAACAACTTAAATCACTTCAATTCCAGGTTCCATACAAACCAAAAAGTCCAGAAATCATTGACCTCGACGAGTACCCAGAAAGCCCTCAAGGTATCAAAAAGAAGAAACTAGAAATCCTCAAAGAAAGGGGACTCGAAGTAACCGCCGTACCCCCCGGGCCCGTTTGGCCCCATCCTCCCATTACCCCTTTAATAACCCCTAGCCCTATTATCCTTAACCCTACAATACAACACCAAATTATGACCCAAGCGCAATTATTCCAAATGTACAATATAGTCCCACCGACCTACCCCAATGGAGCACAAGCTCCCAAAGTCATACAAGCGTCTAGCGCTTTCGGTACATCGGGCCCCGAGAAAACAGTGTACGGCAACCCCAAAGACCCTTTTATGCCACCTCCACACGTGTTACAAGGAACCCCAATTAAACCTCTAAGAAGTATTCAAACTCCCACTAACCCTCAAGATATTTTAGACCTGACTTGCAAAACCGAACCTTCTCTGATACAAAAGCCTGCCGTAGAAATAGTCCGAATAGCCTCAACCCCCTCCCCATCAAAGACCCCTAATCCTTTAAACACTCCCCAGAATTTAAGTAAAAACTACACCCTTATCGATGGCAAAGCGGTTGTGGGTTCCAATCTAGAAATCACGCTAGTTAACACCAAATCCCAAACACCCCCAAAAAGACCCCCACAAAAACGCTCCTCCAATGGAAAATTCATATCCGCAAAGACACCCACTCCCCCAAAAGACTACCCCAAACCGTTTGCTTCCCCCAAAAAACCTCCAATAACCGTTCCCAGCTATCAAATTCCTAATCGTGAAGAGTCCCCCACTAGTTCAAAAGACCCCAACGCTTTTAAAGGTTCAAATTTGACCCAAATGATGGAAATGCAGAAAAATGTACCCAGTTTGAACCCTTTCATGGACCCCCTGTATATGAATGCGTTATATAACACTCTCGGTCCAATGGACCAACGTCAACTCGCGATGTACCGGGATCTAATGTCCAATCAGTTTAGGGGTTACAGCGGGTTGTTGAACATAGGCACACCGACAACGAAGAATTAGTGATCTAGTCTAAGCTTTTTTTGCAATTTTAATGGTTGGGTAATCATTTTTAAATTGGGTATTTTGAAATATATGTTTATGAAATATTTTGAAATGTACATTTTATCATGGTTTTAAAAAAGATAATTTTGATACGATCTTAATTTTTATATTCAGATTTTTTGTCCAGTTTAAAAATAATTTAAAATGTAAAAATTTTTATGAACATTTTGAAAAATTGAGTTGAATTTCACAAGTTCATAGAAAAACTACTTCCCCATTAAAATTGTAATTATTAATTTTATTGTGATATGGAAATTAATGTTAAGTCGATCTCGGGATAATTTAAAGGGATTCGGGAGCAAATTGTTTTTATTTCGCCCATTTTTTATGGAGAAGTTCAATATTATTAATATGCAAATAACTTGACTTGAATTAAAACACCCTTAACATTTAATGATAGCACACACACACACACACACACACATGGATCCTAGTGCTAAGACACTCCGTTCCTCACCTAAACCTGATTTTAGAAAGATATTACACATTCAATGGCGTTATTAATGTATTTTTTAGAAATCTAGAATTGAAAATGTATTGCATTTAAAAAATATATTTAATTATTATCAATCATGAATTTTTAAAATTACTTTATTTATATTTTTTTAAAATTTAACTGATCCTTTATATTTTATTAAAAGTATTTTTTTAATGGTTGGAACAAAATAATTTTTAAATTGGGTACATTTCGAAATATATGTTCATAAAATAATTTGAAATGTAAATTGTATCATAGTTTTTAAAAAGGAAATTTTGATATGGTCTTAATTTTTTACATTATTAAAAGTTATTTTAATAATGTTGTCCACATAAATTGATCTTTTAAATTCTAAAGAAATTCATTTAAGAATTCCATTTCATTGAATAAGTTTGTTTGTTTCTCGTCGTAGTCTCAGCAAGTACTAGTTGAAATTAAAAAAATCTTCCATTTTTCGAGGAAGACTTTATCTTTAGATTATATCTATTATACATAACATCACCAAAATAACTGAAGTAACCTACTAAGTGAAGTAGGTGACAACTAGTATATAATAATAAATTCTTAACACTGCCTTCTGTTACGCTAATCCCAGGTTAATTCCTATTTAAATCAACAAGTCAAGTTAATTGCAAACATTGATCTCCATTTTAGGTGAAAATTAAGTCCCTTAGGCGATTTTTTTCTTGTAAATTGTAAATATTGCGGTATTTTTTCCTTTTTTTTTGCTGCCGATGCTGTTGTGTGACGTCACAAATTTCATATTTCACAATGGAACTTTATAGTAAATAGATTGTTTTTGTCTTTTTTGTTATAGGTGTGATTTTTTTTTCATTATTATTATATTTATGTGAGATATTGATGTTTCTTTTTATTCAAATGACGTCACACGGTCAAGCGTGATCGGTTAGTTAAATAGTAGTTGAAGTTTGAAACGATGGATGTTTTAGGATAAATACACTTTTTTTAATTAATTGTAAATATATTGTGAGACGCCGTCTCTGTTCGCTGTACAAAAATAAATAATTGAAAACTTTGTTTCTCTAGTTTTTTTTTCTTCTTTATAAATAGCTGTAAGTAGAGAGAGTAGTTTGAATAGTCAAGTTACACATAGTCCTACAAGAAGCTACCACCGGCTCGGGAGATTTCTAAAAAAGTATTAGAATTTTCTAAATGTGGAATGACACTTTAAAAGTATTAAAAGTATTAATTAACCATTTAGACTGCTTGTTAATATAGCTTACCTTGATAAAGAGTATTTTCTTTTTTATTATCTTCACACTGCTTTCGAAACATATTTTTTATGAAAAAAATAAGAATATTTAGACACTTGTCAAATTATAGAACTTTGTTGATGTCAAAATTTCTTGATTTTTGTGTAAATTTGTAGTGTTTAATATATTTTTAAACAAAAAAATGAACGGAGACACTGAAGCGTGGAGAATTAAGGTAATTAAAAGCAGCAGGTACAATAAGTGAGATGACAGTTGAATACTCATCAAAATTATTATATTTTAGTTATTTTCATTTCCCCGCTTTGGTAGACATAGAACGGCGTTAAATTCTGCCACTCAACACGCAGTCTCCAAACTTGCATGGTGCATGGGGAACGAAGTGTCTTAGCACTAGGTTCCTTCTGCCATTTGAGAAGAGGCGATAATAATATTTTGTTCTTTTTTGCATTTCCATCCTTTAACATAAATTGCAGATACCATCAAGAAAATCAACACCCACCCCAACACTATGTTGCAAGATAAAACATTGCAAGAAAGACGTAAAAAGCGAGAATTTCGTCAAATTCGATCATACAGTGTTATCCCTATCCAAGCTTTTGGGCAAGAATTGTTGTCATTGTTGTTGTTTGGTCGTGGAATTGTTCAAACAAGTGTTTAAAATGGTGCAAGGCGATAAGAATGCAAGAATATACGATTTTTTGTGTAATTTGAGCGATATTTTGGTCACAATAGCTAAAGATAGTGTGTTATTATTGAATCAGATTTATAAATGTATTATTACTGGATTTAAGTAAATAATTACGAATATTGCAGATTTTTTATAGTGTTCGTGAAAATATTTTGTTTTTATTGTTTAGATGTTTGTTTTGTTTTTACTTTTTTCAAAGCCATATATATATAATTTACTCATAAAATTTATTTATTTTAAATGAGTAGAATAAACTATATAAAAGAATAAATTATATTCTTTTACTAATGTTGGTCATGGCGACTCTGGCAGGCACGAATATATTTTAAAAAGAAAAAAAAAGCAGTTGTCAATTCTAAAATTACATGAATAAGATAAGGGTAGAAAGAATTGATTTTTTGTATTTGATCTATTGTAATATATGTCTGTTTACTAATAATATCATTTCCTTACGAAATTAGTGATTGGAGAACCAAGTGTTAGAACACTCCGTTCATATACCTAGCAATTGAAGTTCATATTATTATATTTATGGAAGCTATGTCCATAAGTCCTATAAATATAAAAAAAACGTTAAACTTCACAAATCATATTTTTATCATTAATTGATCTAATAATCGTAAATAAAATAACTTTTTTATTAATTCAATTTTATTCAACATAACAAATATACAATTATATCATTTATATTTATATATAAGTATATACAATGTAAATTAAAGAAACATGAACCTGTATCAAACCTGTAATAAGAGATTATATTATCAATAGCCAGTCGTGGTGCAGGCGCAGGTCGTGGGGTCGACTCCCACTCAGGGCGTGGAATATTTAATATTTTCATTTTTTCGCTCTCGTGTCGAGGTAAAGAGCGGCGTTGAGTTCCGCCACTTAACACGCAATGCCTCCAAAAATTTTTTTTTTTTAATTGCTGCTAATAAATGCATTTTATTAAAAATACACTTTTGATAGAAAAATTGAACAATGTCGCATAAGTTTATTATACATGTATGTAATATAATATAAAATAAATATTATTTAACACTTATTTTATAAATTTATAAAAAAATAGGTATTCAAAAAAGTCGCTAAATATTTTAAAATTAAAATTTTTAAATTTTCATTCATTCACATAATATTAAATGCATAATTTTTTATTTATTATTTTGTTTTTATATAAAATTAAGACAATTTATTGTCATATCACTCTTCTACTTCTATCTATATTGCCTTCTTACTGGAGCAGGGAAATGAAAAATATTAAAATCCCCGAGTGAAAATCTAACCCACAAACTCCTACACACACAAACTTAGATCTTATTTCTCATTACAGTCTAGGCAGAAAGAATCTATTATCAAGACAGTATTTTCCACTTTCCTTCCTATACCGAGGCAGAGTGCTGGAACACAACGCCATTCTTAATAAAATGACGAAATAATTTTTTTTTTATATATTTATTATTCCTCCGAACGTGATCGAACTTGCAACCATCGCATTCACACAAACACTGTCCAAATACACCACAAATGGTATCTTATACATTTATTTCGAGTACTAAAATAAGATATTTCCATTCATTTTATTACAAACCAGCTTTCACCTGAAGCTTCACCCATATAGTAAGTTATTTTAAATAACTTCTTGTTGTGTATGACACACATGACACATGACACATTCAGCAGGTACAGTGGGTTAATTAGAAACGATTCACCTCGATAAATGAACTGTAAAACACAAAAACAGCTGTTCCTGAGATTAGCGCGTCCAACCAAACAAACTTTTCAGCTTTACAATATTAGTACATATTTACATATTATGTTGTTTTAAAGCGTCTCTCATTAGTGTCATAAGTTCTTGGTACAATAAGCAATGTCGGCTCGAAGGCTTGCATATCTCTCTGTGGTCGACTGAGACACCGCTTAATACTCCTATACCTGGATCTAGGAGAAAAAAAAGAGTTAATAGAAAAATAGAATAAGAATTTAAATTGTATGGAAATCGGGTGAGAATTGAACAGTATTTAGGGTTAAGCATTGCGTGTTGAATAACAGAGCTAAACCTCGCGCTTCGTTATTGAGTTCGTATAACTCATAATTTCGATAGTGTTTGTGTGTCCATGTGATCTAACTCGCCACTGGTTTCTTTGTTAAATGTGTATTTATTACGACCAAGCTTTATGAGATGAGAATAAATATTTATTATTATTATTAACTTACCAGCGGAGTGCACGCTCACAATGCGCAGGTACAGCACGGACATGAGCGTGCGGCACGTCTCCACGAGGCTGCGCACGGCGGGCGCGGAGAGGCGAGTCGCCCTCTGCCACCTCTCCTGGAGGGTCAGCACTAGAGGGCAATCTGGATAAAAAGAGGCAAACACTGTAGGTAAGAAAATCGGATGTTATGGATAAACACTAGAGGACAATCTGGAGCAAACAGAGGAGTTAAAAACTATAGGATGAAAATTCGGATGTTAAAAAGCGAATTATTAAAATTGATATCAGTTTTAAATTTGTTTATAATTATCTTTTAATGGACCTTGATGGCCATATACTTTTAGGCTGAACTCAACGTTTTATAATTTAATCTAACCAGATTGCTATCGTATTATTTTAAACGTAAGTATTTCCTAAAATAGGAATCAATTTCAAAACAGAAAAAATGTATCATTTTATAATGAAAACACAAATTTTTATCATTATAAAGAGAAGAGAAAGAACTGTGAACGCGATGGATAGGTTCGATACCTGTTCGGGGAAAGATTTGTTTATATTTTCCTAGTTTGGCAAGCCTGAGTACAGCGTTGAATTCCGCCAACACACAAGGGAGTCGCTGCCTCCTACCTTTATTTACAAGATAAGCCATAAATAAAGGATTTTCAATTTCATATGCGTGGTCAAATAAAAATAAGTACAGATGGCACCCTGTAAATGCCGGAGGTAACACTGGCAGCAGACACAGTGTATTAAATGGAAATTCCTTCAAATCGCAGTTATTCCTGAGATAAACTCTTCAATTTTATATTAATAGTAAAGAAGTATAGATTGTTACCTTTACAAATCTCCATAAGTTCAATACTCCTCGCCGTTATGGGAGTTTTAATATCAGCGAGTGGGGAACCTCTGTGTGGTACAGAATAGAACATAAACCCTGAGCTATAAGTCCAGAGCGCTGCCCGTTTTTGTAATTGAGTGTCTGGAATATTAAGAGTTTTGTATAGAACTATGTATATATATTTTTTTCATGTTCACATTGTATCCCGCATAAGCAGACCTTGTGTTAAGACACTGCGGTTCCCGCTTTCCGCCAAATTATCAAGACAATTACTGAAATTCAATGCAGCTCTTTTTATCTTGTTATCACAGCGAACAAATGGAAGTGTTAAATCTTAAATTTTCCACACACGCTAAGTACATAAATAGATCAAAATCAAATTACTCATTCTATTTTATTTAGTCCACTGAATTAAGAACTTACCATCCATTTTCAAAGGTACTTCGTTATTCGTATCATTATTATCACTATTGTTATTTATCACACTATTATTTAAAGCACTATTCCCATTTGTTTCATAAATTTCATTATCATTAGATTCATTAGCTTCATTATCATTAATATCACAGTTCACGTCTGTTCGATTATCAATACAATGATTGATAAAATTATCGTTGTAGCATTCGGTTGTATTTTGTTCGTTTTTGCCATTCGCTTTTTGTATTTTTAAATGAGCTTCATAAGCTGGAAAACAAATAATGATTGTCACAATTCAACTTTCACCAGTAAATGAAATTTATTTACTATTTTACTATTCTTTTATAAATATCACTAATAAACTAAATGAAAAAAAATGAAATACTAAATATAATATTTTTTATTCACGGCTCGAAGGACCAAATATAAAAATCTCACCTTCACAATACATTTGCTTTATAAATAACCCTCCTTTCGAATGTCCCACCCATATAATAGGTCGACCACCCACCCCCAAGTCTAGAAGTTGTGACATCATTTGTTCGGCTCGTACATGGAGACGCAGTCTGGAAATTTATATTTTAACAGATAGATTATAGACTATAGACATACTATACTATAGACTTTGGGCCCATAAACCTAATAGTCAGTTAGTAAGTTTAATTAAACCTTACTATCGCTGCAGGCTGATTTAATTGTAGATATTAGACTAGAAACATACAAATCCTATACGACAGGGTGTTTTACAAATAAAATTTTATTCTTCACCGCATCACCACGTTATTTAATTAAATATAAAACTTTTGCGAAAAATTGTAAATAGTTAATAAATAAACGATTTCACGCTTTTTCCCGTAAAACACGGCACCTAGTGTTAAGACACTGCGCTATGCAATCATTACCTAAATTTAGAGATATTGCTAAGTAGCAGTAAGTAACGCAACGCCGTATAAATAACTAAAAAAAGTTAATAAATAAAACATAAAACTCACCTTTTAATCTCCTTCACCCATAAAGGTCTCCACAAATAAGGGTCACTAGTATAATTAATCGATATTATCCTAGCTCCAGGGTAATCCACTCTCACCCAATCTCTGGGCCAACATGGAGAGTAACATTCATCACAAACACACCCGCACCCAACACAATCTGTACACTTACACTCCGACATTTTTGATGTCACATCACTATCATTAGACTCTTCACTAGTTTCATTAGCTTCATTATTTTCATTATCTTTCATATCACTTTTAAACAAATCCTGAACGAATTGAGCTTGAGTTTCATAATTTTCGTGATTCAAAAATGGGTTTGTGTAAAAATTTTCTGTAATAAATAAGTTGTCTTTTGGCAAAATCTTTCTGTCACAGTTATCTTTATTTTTTTGTTCATTTTTCTGACCATCAGACTCCTCTTCTAGAAGTGTATTATTATAAAACTTATCAGTTATAAATATATCGTTATTAGGAAGTATTTTTTGTATATCATTGTATATATTAGACACTTGTATTTCAGACTCTTCTCTTGTTAAATTATCTCTCGCTTCATCGTTTTCTCTCTCTTTTTCATTAATTACATATCTATCATTATTTTTATCATTATCCTTATTGTTTTCTCCACATTCTTCAGCTTCATCAGCACATTTGCAAGTAGATATGGAATGCGGTCGACGTAAAGGCACTTTGTTCGGAGATTTTCCGTATTTCGGCATCCATTCTCCTTGTCTCCATGTGTTTGCTAGTGATCCTGAAAAGTAAAATTTTTAAAATTATATAAGTGGTAATTAGGAGAACGAACCTGAATTATGTGATTCTGAACTATTATTGTTTTGGAAAATCCCACTTTAACTAGCACAAAATCTAATGACATAAATTATTTTTATTTCCGCGATCAGGTAACAAGGCAAAGCGCGGTTTTGAGTTCCGCCACTAAGTACGCAAAGTGTCGAAAATTAACGTCTAGAACGGATGGTCTTAACACTAATCCTCTGCTTTTATTTTTTATTTATTTATTTATTTATTTATTTATAACAAAGTACATTAAAATTAATTATTCTTCGCGGTCTTAAGCCCGATACCCTTGCGAGACTATATGCGTGATAAAGCGTGAAGATGATGATATAAAATAAAAAATTACACTATTAGCTGGTCGAATTACAACGAATATCGTTGTCCGTATATTTCTCTGACAAAAAACATTGCTTTGATACGAAAAAAAAAGGAAGTGTTACAAAATTTACCTTTATGTCACAAAACGCTAAAGTACACTTTTCCATACCATGTCCTCTACCGCATTTGGAACAATGAAAGGATGTTATAAGTAATGAGTGATATAATTTCTCGATAGTAGTTATATATAAATGATGGGCCTTGTCTTGATACGTAAGATTTTTCAAAATCTAGAAAAAATAAAAGCTAAAAGTACAGCTTCTCGCTGTATCCCGCGTATAGCAGGGTAAGCATAGGGAAACTACAACTCTCCGCTCCTAATGCAATGCCCAATTTTCGAGACATTAACAACCCAAGACCAGTTTTCATGTCAACGACAATTTCAAAAGTAACTAGTGCCTAGACTTCATTAAATTAAGACATTATAAACGTCTTAATCTTTTCAAGAGAGTCCTAATTCTTCATAAGATCAATTAACATATTCGATGATGGAGTGACACAAGAAAATCTTCAAAATTAACTGTCTAGAGGTTTCGGACTTTAGATATTAATTACAATTTTTAAACCGATTCCTCAGATCGATTCGATCGATTCGATGGTCATAACTAAAATTTGTATAGACCAGATAGCCTAAGATCCAACAAAAATTGATTGGTCAATTCGAACCACGTGTTCCTGAGATTAGCGCGTACAACGAAACAAACTCTTTACCTTATAACATTAGTATTGTATTATTATGTATATGTATATAAATAACACACAGACGGTCGAGTTAACCCTGACATTCGATATTTGCGCAGCGTGTACGGCTTCGATTACGTGCACTTGTAATTTTATTACGCGTGTTGCGTTACTTAACTCTTACGTTGGAACTATTTATATATTACTTAATATATTTAAACCTTGACGTGTCTCCTGTTCCTGCATCATGTAATACAGATAGAAAAAAGCAGCTTCACGTTGTATCCCGCACATAGCGGGGTAGACAGAGAGAATAGTGTTAAGACATTATGTTCCGTCCTTATTTTTGTGTAGTGTTTACTTTCAACCGACTTTGCATAAGTGCAAAAATATGGAGTTATATTAGTTATATATACTTAAATAAGTAAATTATAATTATTTATATATAAATTAAATTAAATTATATAAATATAAATTAAATTATAATAATTTTATAAATACCGTCGCGTTTAGGATCTTCATCGTATAGTTCAAACAGAAAAACCTTGCATTAAAACTCTAGGGCTCCGATGGCGCCATTTGCAATATGTACTTAGGTACGTTATAATAATAGAATTACATACAATATAAACAATAATTTCATATGGGATTTGAGATCCATTTACCATTAAGTATATAACTATATAGCTAACATAATACTGTCCAATTGAGCCAAGATAATTTATAATAAGTATATACGTATAATAGTTGTGGGTTCGATTTCTACTTTGGGGAATTAATTATTTGACACTGTTCTTCACATCATATAAATCTTACTTACCATACAATCCATGGACAAATATAACATCGATGGTCGGATGTTGGGGCTCGTGTAACACTACGCACTCCACACGAGGATCTGGATGTAGATGATCAGATGTCGCTGGTCGAGGTTTTGGAGGTTTTGTACCTGGAACACATTAAAAAGTTGAAATATTGTAACCCCAGCGTATAGCAGGGTAGATTGTAACAGGTTAATCTAATTTAAGTATGCACTCATTTTGTATGAAATTCGGATCTTTTGATTCTGAAAAGAAAATACTGTTCCTGAGATTAGCGCGTTTAGTCCACAAATAGCGCTTCGCATGAAGAAAATATATTTGCCATGGATAGTCCATTTATCCAGGAAGGCTATAGACTATATCACATCAGGCTAGGACCAAGAGAACCGGAGTGACGATAAAGAATGGGAGTACTTTATAGCATCCATTTAAAGTATTTTTTTAGCTTCATGTATATATTTCGCATCGGTAGTGAGAGGAAAACTGGGAACCTAGTGTTAAGCCACTCTGTTCCCACTAAGACATTCCGTTTCCCACTTTCCGCCAAATTCTAGAGGTATGGCGTGTTGAGTCGCGGATGCTGCGCTTTGCCTCGTTATCAGAGCGAGGGAATTAATTTATTAAATATTTAATTCCCTCGAGTGTCGGACCCGCAATCTGTCGCCTTTACAATCGCACACAACATAGCATAGCATATAACCATTAAAAATAGTTTATTTTACCCGTATTTGGTGGTAGAGGTGCTGTTATAAGTCTATGCAAGATGACGGTGGCCGTTGTCCAGAACGATGACACGCACCAGCGTCTATAATTAGAGAATAAGATTAAGATCCTTATATTCAATGTGCGGCGTTGAATTCCGCCTCTCAACACGCAATGTGGTTGAAAAGCGGAGAACAGATAGCAGCTGCATAGTCGTTGTAGTAGCAGCTGGATAGTGTTTGACTTTAAGCCTGACTAATGTGTTGGTATGACTCCAACTCGGGAGAATGAATTATTTTCTTTTATTCGCCCTAGTGACAAGACATAGCGCAGCGTTGATGTTCGCCGATAAGCACGCAATGTCTCGAAAATTTGACGATGCGTGGAGAACGGAATGTCTTAATTATTAAGTTAGCTCTGCCTTCCCTGCTATATGCGGGAAAAAGCGTGATTTCTTTTATCTAGCATTACTTTTTCACTTACTTCATAAAGAACGGGTACTTCGATTGGTCAATAGGCCAAACCTTATTAAAATTCTCTAAACAAGTTACACAACCTTGGTATAAAGAGGTCATTATGTTTAAGTTAGGTACATTAAAGTTTAAACGCCAACGTGGTTCAGTGGGATAATATCTGGCTGTACATGGCAGTTGGGGGTTCAATTTCCCAATCTGATATTATTTTTGTGGTAAGCTCACTCAAACTTATATTTCATTTAGATTAGAAACAAAACTGTTTAATCAAGAAGTTGAAATATGAGTCTGAGTAATTAGCATAATTTCCGAGAGATTACGTTACGCTGGGTGGCGAAACTCAACGCCGCGCTTTGTTGTTGGGAATCGAACCCATAACTGTCATGTTTACAGTACGATTATGCCTCTACGCCACGAGGGTCTCAAAAAATCCTCAAAAAATCTAGTACTAGTATAAAACAAAAAAGCTGATTCTCGCCGATATAGATAGCGCTTTTCACTAACGTTTGTTGCTAGTACCAGTATTACATAAGTGTAGTCCAAACAGGCGAAGCCGCGAGCGAAACACTAATTCATTACTCTTCTAAACACGTAGGTATATAATAGGAACAATCATATCCAATTGAGACAATCTTATTCATACATATGTACTTGTTACTACAGGGGGTTACAAGTTCAAAGTCATTTCTATTTTTGTACCTGTAAAGGTAGATTTGGTATGACCTACGCAGATAACAGTGTAAGCAGAGAGTATGTAGTGTTGAGACACTTCGATCTCCATACTTGGCTCAATCTTTATATTAAACTAGCGGAAGCGCGCCTTTCGCTTGCGTGTTTACGGGTGAATTCTAATAACTCATGAAACATGTATTCGATGAAATATTTTTAAGAGTCTAAATTTCAAATTTTATAAAAATCGGTGGCGATTTAAAGATTTTTGCATACAAACTTTAATCCCTTATTTGCACCCTTAGGGGGTGAATTCTAGAAAACCATGATACACATGTTCAATTAAATATTTTTAAGAGTCTAAATATCAAATTTTATAAAAATCGGTGGCGATTTAAGAATTTGTCCATACAAACTTTCAACCCCTTATTTGCACCCTTAGGGGAAGAATTCTAGAAAACTATGAAACACGTATTCAATTAAATACTTTTAAAAATCTAAATTTCAAATTTTATAAGAATCGGTGCCGATTTAAAATTTTTTCCATACAAACTTTGAGCCCCTATTTTACCACTTTAGGGTTAAAATTTTTCAAAATCCCTTCTTAGTGGATGTCCAGATTACAAAAGTAAACATCTGTCCAAATTTCACGTTTCTACTCACAGCGGTTACGGCTGTGCGTGCGTCTTACCTCATTCAGTGAGGACAAGTCCTTTTATATATATAGATAAGTACTCTCCAAAAATATGTGAATGTAACTTAAAAAACTAGTGGCTATATCTCAAAAACTAAGTAACTTTACGAAAGTTAGCACACGTGCTCGGAAGCCTAAATAGGTCACTATCAAACAATATCCAATTCCAACAATATGACACACATACACACATGTCAAACTTATAATCTCCTTTTTTGTAGTCGGTTAACAATATTGTACAATATACCTATCACATTAGTCTATACTGTAAACGCAGTCAATTGATTAACTCTAATAAAGCACATGTGTGGACACGTGGACTGTAAATAGGAATATGATCACATTGTATCCCGCGTATACCAGGGCAGGCAGAGGTGACCTAGTGTTAAGGCTCTCCGATCCCTCGCCCCACTCTATTTTAGAGACACACTTGTTGAGTGGCGAAACTCAACGCCGCTTTGTCTTCTTTATCTGCACCAGATACGTAAATAAGTTGGATCAAAATCTATGCTTATAATAAAATCCCTACTGATCTACGATCAGGCTAATCTAATGCAGTTTTCACAACTTTATTTTGGCAAACTTCCCTTAAACATTTAATTTTTGTTTCGTTTAAATCGGTCCACAAATAAAAAAGTAATGCCAATATAAAATATTCTGTTTAACAAAGTTACTACAAAATAACAGTTCTATTGAATTGGCTAAGAATGTTACAGAATTCCTTTTCATTTTGCCCTGAGTGGGACTCGAACCCACAACCGTTGCGTATACAGCCAGATCCTGTGCCGCACAAACATATTTATATAAAATATTATATAAATATGTTTGTAAGCAATAAAGTGCATTTCAAGGGCAAGAATTCCCACAAGTACTCTCAATGTAAAGTATTAGAAAATTGTATTATTTTATTTACATTTTAAAGTGTTATATTTATTGTTTAACACCATCTTGACACAGTGGAACAACGTCTGATTGTAAACGCGATGTTCGTGGGATCGATTCTCACTCGAGGAAATGCGTCAATAGCGTCGCGACGGTCTCTAAATAAGATGAATCACATAGTGAGTCACCTATTGGAACTTGGAAGTTCAGAGTTCAGTGATAGATATTTTCTTATCTCATAGTCAATTACGACATGCGTAAGAAGAGCATTAGATAAGTTTACAAAATTGCAGTAATTTTCTTTTTACCTATAATATAAGCATATTTTTTTGAAAATTATAAATTTATAATTTTCTTGTACAACTTGTATAGTCCAGAACGAACTGATATGGTCAGGAGTAGCCAGGAGTATCCAGTTTGTTTTGGGTTCTAATTCATTGTTATATGCCTCCAATCACATTTCTTCTTCTTCTTCTTATGTCTTCCATGTACATCTCTGGCATCAGTTACGATTTTATTAAAAGTATAGATGAAAATTATAAATCAGGAAAAATCAACGCAGGGCGACAGTATACTCGATGTTAAGTTGCCAATAATAATGAAAACGGCGATTTTTTTGGAGTTCCGTACCTAAAAATATAATGGAATCCGGTGTTTCTGTCCACCCCACCATTGAGTCGGGGAGTGTTTGGGCAGTAAATGCGAACAACACGAAGTAAATGCATTGCTATGATTGATTTGCGCAGTAATGGATAAGCTAACACAAAAGTATACATATATCGTCAAACATTGGTCACTACCAATGTAAATAATTACAAACATATTTCAAAATTAATGTATAATCTATATATATAAAAGGACTTGTCCTCACTGATTGAGGTAAGACGCATGCACAGCTGTAACCGCTGTGCGTAGAAACGTGAAATTTGGACAGATGTTTACTTTCGTAATCTGGACATCCACTAAGAAGGGATTTTGGAAAATTTTAACCCTAAAGGGGCGAAATAGGGGTTGAAAGTTAGTATGGAAAAAAATTTAAATCGGCACCGATTCTTTTAAAATTTGAAATTCAGACTCTTAAAAGTATTTAATTGAACACGTGTTTCATAGTTTTCTAGAACTCTTTCCATAAGGGTGCAAATAAGGGGTTGAAAGTTTGTATGGAAAAATTCTTAAATCGCCACCGATTTTATAAAATTTGAAATTTAAACTCTTAAAAATATTTCATTGAACACATGTTTCATGGTTTATTAGAATTCACCCCTAAATACGTAAGCGAAGCTGCGCGCGTCCGCTAGTATTAAATATGAATCACTAATTAATATTAGATACATTATGCTCTAATGAAGTGTCGCAACACTAGTCTCTCTCTGCTTTTCCTGCTATATCCGGGATACAGCGAGAGCTGATGGAACCAAAATTAAATTGAATATATAATTTTTATCGACAAAGATGAATGACATTACTATTTCAACACAAGATATAAGATACTACTTTATTTATAAATACACAACACGTGTAGACTACAATGCAAGATAAAGAGCGTTTTCGAAGATATTTATTTCGTTTTGATCTTAACGATGTATCCCGCATATATCAGGGTAGACAGAGCGAACCTAGTGTTAAGAAACTCCTTTCTCACACACCACTATATTTTCAAGATATTGCGTAGAGTGGCGAAACACATTTCTCCAAAAGGGAATCGAACCCACAATCGTAATCACCACGACGGCCTAGTGTTCTAAGATGTTCACATGGTATGGTATGGTTCTTTAATTATGGTGTACCGAGAATGCCAGTTAAGCAAATATGACTTCGCCAATGTCATATTGTATGAATAAGACACGAGGGAGGTTAGATATTCAGATATTCATTTTTTTTCTAGTACGTCAAAAAATAGAATAGTGTCGCAACGGTTGTAAGTTTGATTCACACTCAAGATAGTAAATTATTTAATATTTTCATTTCCTCGCTATGGTAGCAAGACAAAGAGCAGTGTTGAGTTTCATCACTCAACACACATGTCTCCAAAAGTCAGAGGTGCATGGGGAATTAAACACCCTGCTTTGTGCGATATACAGCGTGTAATTATGAAAAAAGGCGTGTAATTATTTTTCTTTCCTAATTGTGGAATAACATTTTAAAAATTACTTCTTTATAGGCCTTTTTTTCCTTATTTTTTATATTATTGTCTCAATATGTAGGTATCCATTATTATCTTTATTAAGCCTAAACATATAAATGTGACTCAGAAGTATTGTGTTATTGTTCACGATATAATACAAAATTTTATTGTTTTCTTATAAGATAAAACAATACCTAAAGTGAAGTTGTTTTTTTGTATCTACACTACACTCTCCATAAAATGCTTGAGAATATAGATAATAGATATAAAACAAGTTTTTCGACTATTCGTCCGTCATGAGCATATACCTGGAGATCGCTTGGAGGCGGCAACAAGCTGAAATTAACAATAAAAAGTCCCTTAAAAAGCACAGAAAAAGTTAAGCTTGAGTCCAAATCGCACTTGACAGCTATTTTTATTATATTCCCGTAGGTTTAAAACAAGTTATTTTTAAATTACACTGTTAAACTACATAACGGCCATTTTGGTTGAATGACCTCGTGACATTGAAATGGCAGCGTGCCAATTACTACACGTGATACTCTTTTAAATGAATGTACCTAGTTTTGTCTAAGGAATTACGTTATAATGCCTTGTCAATTATAGATCTTATAGAAACAAAAATAAAAATATATTAAATACTGTATTTATGTTCATTTAACGTTTGTTAATTATTGTTATTTTTTTATTGTTTAATTTTTTTATTACAGTATTTTTATTGCACACTAATTAAGATTTGCAAGGTGATTAGAGCTAAACTTTAAACGTTATATAAACTACAAAAGTAATAAAAAAAGGATCCTATAATATTTTTTTTATAAATTATATAAATCATAATTTACAGTCTACAATATATTGTAAAAAAAACACGAAAAAAATAGAAATTACTATAGTCTGTGCCATTAAAAATAATCTTTTTTGAAGAATATTTCATCCTCACGTTTGACCACACGTGTAGTGACGAAGTTTATTTGAACAATTTTAATTTCACTTCTAACTTACGTAATGTGAAGGTGATGATTTTTTGTGTCAAATACATACATACATAATATTTGTACAGCGTGACTCTATATTCCACATATAACAGACTAGGGAACCTAGTGTTAAGATCTCTATTGAGTGTAATTAATAATATTTAAAATACTGTATTTATATCTGATTGGAAGCTGGTTTCAAATACTAATAAGGGGAATGAGTTATTTTTGTTTCCTCTCTCTGGTAAGACGACAAAGCGTGACGTTGAGTTTTGCCACTCAACACGCAATGTCTCGAAAATGAGGCGTTACATGTCGGAATGCCTTAACACTAGATTCCCACTACCTACCCTTCTATATGCGGGATACAGCTAACTCTATACAAACCACGCACTACGCAGTACAGGCAAAGAATTAAATATATGTTTTATTAGGTTTAGGCAGCGGCAAGGAAGGCATAGTGAGCCTGGGAACCTTTAGGACATTCCGTCCCCATTAAGATACTTTTAGCCGTATTCTGGCAGTGAAAATTTTCCCAAGTGGGAGTCAACCACACAACCTGTCGTCTTTACAGTAGCACGCTTGTGCCTTTGGACCAGCCGCCACTACTGGCCTCTACCTTCAACAACAAAGCTTTTAAAACACTTATTTCGAAATGAACGTTGCGTATTTACTGGTGGAACTTAACGCCGCGCTTCTCAAGTATATAATAAATATTAAATACTCACACTAAAGCGAGTAAGTAAGGATGCTTGAAGTCTTGGAATGTGATGTCGGATGTCGCCATTTTGATATCAATTGAAGATTATTACTGTAAAGGAATAATAAAATAATAATAAAGAGGCTATTATGTCGTAGTGGGTAAGTTTTTGTTGTAATCCCAATGGTCGTGGGTCCTATTCCCATAAGGAATCTAAAATTACATCCACTTCCCCATTAATTAAGTTTAGAAAATTATAATTTTCCGATTTATATTTCAATTATATAGATAATGTACATTTGTATTTATGTTGTTTACAACCGCCTCGGAAACTAAGAAAGTGGAGAACGGAGTGACTTAACACTAGGTTCCTTCTGCCTACCCTCGCCCTGCCTATTTTAAGCGGGGAAAGCTGAGTTTCGCTAGTTACTGAATAAACCAATTACAGGCAATTCAGACAAAATTATTGGAATGTCGAAATGAGGATACTAGGTTGAAATATGTCAAAGATCATTATGTCAATTCTATTGTACCAAGTATTTTAAAATACATACATTATCTATATTCCATACGTATAATATAAAGCAAAAGAATTTGTTTGTTTGAACGCCCTAATCTCAGGAACTAATGGTTTAAATTGTTTTTATATTGTGTTGGATAGTTCATACATCGAGGAAGGCTTTACCTACATCACGTTAATGAGGCCATCGTTACCACCGGGGGAATGAAATATTTATTATTTTTATTTCCCTGCTCTGGTAGCGAAACGAAAGCGCAGCGTTGAATTCCGCGACACAACAAGCAATGCCTCAAGAATTCCGCGGAAAGTTGGGAACGGAGTCTTTTAACACTTAACATTAGATTCCTAGGCTCACTCTGCCTACCCTCTACGGCGTGAATCTGACCGTAAAGGCGTGGGTTTGATCACCACACGAGTTAATGATTATACTTTAATCATTCCCTCGAATGCAGTTTTTTCTCGAAAATTGAGTGCTGCGTGCAGAACTGAGTACTACATATAAACGACAAAGTTAATAACAGTGTCGAGTCACCTTCACGGTTTAGTGGTCAGCTTGTAAAGTGAATAAAATAGTTTTTTTTCTATGCATACAATTTATATTACAGTACTTTCGAGATAGTACGTGTTGAGTGTTGGAATCCTATGCGGAGCGGAAATACAACGGCTATGGATTCCTACTCGAGGAATATGAATTATATTCATTTACTAGCTCTAACAATAAGACAAAACGCTTACCCCGCCTCTCGCACCACCAAGGCGGTAAAACTAATTGTAATATTATATCCAAATTATTTAAAATCTTTACATAAATTGTAGTTTATGTATTGTTTTGATGTATAAGCTATATTAATATAAAGTTTCATCTATATCCGTTTAGTAGTTAATGTGTGAAAGTGGAACAAACATCCTTCCTCATAAACCTTCACATATATAAATTATTAAATGGAATATTCTCCTGAACACGATTTGAATCCATTTCATTGACCACAATGAACTAATAATAAGTTGTTATTTAAATATGTCACAGGACTATTTTAAGCGTTTCAGTTATAAATGACTGTCAATGAAGTTTTTTTAAAGCTTCACTTTGTATCCTGAACATAGAGGAATAAGCTTGGTTCACAAGTGTACTTAATAAATGTAATACTCAGTTCGCTGCTTCCTGTCCGAATTTGAGACATAAAGTATTGAGATATAAAGCTGGAAATAAAGACACATTTTGTGTATCACAGCTAGGAAATAAATAATCACCATAACCCGAGTGGGAATCGAAGCCACAATCCTCAACCTCACAGATAGACGTACCACTGCACCACAACGTTCTAAGTAAGTACCTACTTAACTGTGGTGGTGGTGTGTTAGGAACCTTCATGCTGTATCCCCTATAGCAGGGTAAGTAAAGGGAACCTAGTGTTAAGATAATCAGTTCCCATCAGAATACTTTCGCTTCCAACTTTCCGACGTTTCCATTTTCGATTTTACTTCTTAAACATAGTTGTGGACGAAGACTAGTGTCTCTATATAGTTGTATGGACGTATTCTACTAGGAAGATAGGTTATCTTGTTGTTAGGCGCAATAGATTAGGTACAAACGTTTGAAAGAGGGGCAAAGGCATAATTATATACGGCCCCCGTGGGATGTAATTTGAATTATAAAATGATTTATTAAATTGTGGAATAAATGTTATTTTTGTAATTAATAATACCTACTTAATGTAATGAAAGTTAGTATTGGTATTATTTATAATTATTACATTAATTACTTTTTTATTAATAAGTTTGTTTTGGCTGTCTTAAGAAAATTTATAATTTTATAAAGTTTAATATTTTTTATTGAAACTAAAAACATAATATGATAATAATCACTTTAGCAATTAATTTTCAGAACTACGTAACATGAATTATTTGAATATGTGATTTTAATAATCCCTTAATCATAAAACAATACAAATAAGATTTTTTAAAATTTGAACCAATAGTTCCTGTGATTACACGTTCAACCAAACAAATATTATAGCTTTATAAACTTAGTATAGATATTATATACAAAAAATAAGACCTTCTATTTTGACACCGATAAATAAAAAGCGATTTTATTACGACACATATCTACAAACTATGTAATATAACAAAGGATTCACCTTTACACAACGCCATTTTACATTCAAACTTACATACATAGAACAATTAAAATTAAAAAAAACACTTATTTAATAGTTATTTTTATAAGAAAAAACTGTATATACACTTTTCTTTGACAGTTTTATCTTTTTTTCAACGCGTCCACCCAATACGCGATTTCCCGCGCTACTGATTGTCAAAACGAAACGATTACTTCAAACATAACCTAAAATTTATAAGAAAAAAACAACTTTATTACAACGTACTAAGGTATATTTTCTTTAAATAATACTTTCGTTTGCGCCATTTTATAACTCTTTCTTATATTAACAGTTTTTATAGTAATATAGACTTTAAATCAAAGGTTATAATATCAATTTTACATCAGTAGTGTAGTAAGGTATTTTCATCTCATACAAAACGAGTTTATCAATTTAAAATGAGGTAACGTAATAAGGGAATTTCAGTTTTATTAGTAAAGGGCTTGGTTTTATATTTTGTTTTAACGTTCTTTATCGAGAAGCTAAATTACTTCGTTCATTGTTAGTTCGGAATCATAAATAGCATGAAATGAATATAATAAATTAGTAACCTAATATTGATTGTTCCCTTATATCAAATTTGTTAGCTACAGGCTGTATCCCGCATATAGCAGGGTAGGCAGGGGAACCCGGGAACGAAAGTCTTAATGGGGAACGTAGTGTCTTAACAATATATTTCTTCACCCTACCATGTTAAAATTCCAAATGAAATAATGTAAATTCGTGAAAAAGATATTAAATTTTCTTAAGTAAATACAAAATTTTTGATTAGCTTTGAACTAATCTTTTTTAGTAAAGATATTTATATTTTTCAATCTCATTTGTTAGTAAAAATTCTTATATTACCCCATTCTTACGTATAATTTTTTAAGCTTAATTTGTTCTATCTTGCCCATAGCCGGGTAGGCAGAGGGAACCTGTGTACGTAGTGTTACAACACTTCATAGTCCATATTCATACCATTAAGCCAGTGTTTCCTTAAAATACATAGAAATACTTAAGTCTTTCATTGAAGACGAAACAAAAGTGTTTTGTGTTCGATTTCACACATGATCGTCTTCTGGTGAATAAGCCAATAAAGTATTTTTTTTTCTAAAGAAATGAATTATTTATATTATTAAAATGTAAACTGATTTATTAATTTAATTTCAGTTAAATGCTAATTAATGTTTCCGAGAGATTATTATTTTTGTATAATTAAAGAATACAGGCACATTATTTAATTTTATAAAAATAATAATACGCAATATTTTTATAGTTATAATTATTCACTTACTCTTTACTTGTTTGCCTTAACAATCATTTGCAGAAAAACTTGGGTACCGTCCAAACGCTTTGACCACTCAGTTAGAACAGTGTGAATTCTGTACTAAGTTCACAATCATGAAATTAGTACAGAACTCACACTTGTTGTTTTTAGTTTTTTCTCCATAGACATGGAAATATCGAATATTATTCTAGAATATACAATAAATACTTAAAGATTATTATAATTAGATTATGTTTTATTCTAACACCTTTTACGTAAGTTTGTACGTAATCGATATAAGAGGTAGTTAAACATACACAGCGTCTCAAACAGTACGAGGGTTGTGGGTTCGATTCCTACTCGGGGAATAAATTATTTTTCTTTTATCGGTAAGATAACAAGACATATAATAGTGCGACGTTAAGTTCTGCCACTCACGCCATCTCACGAAAATTGGGCGTTGCGTGGGAAACGGAATGTCTTAATATTAGGTTCTAGGTAGGTAGGTATATATATCGTATATAGCGTGAAGCTAAATAAATGTTATTTATATTGCTTGGGCTTGATTTTATTATATTATTCTCAAATATTTACGTAACCTATGTAATACTTATTAAATATTATATTTTATTCCATTCGGTTTTATCTTAGACTATTAATCCTCAAAATTTCAGCTTCGCTAAAATGACGAAGGTCTGGAGGCCTTGGAATCTCCGTCTATTACGTATATGTACAATTTTTGAGGAAATGATATTTACCATATATATATATTTTCTTTCCTCGACTGGGGATCGAACCCACAAACAGTCGATTTTGCAGCACACATTGTGCCCCTGCGCCACGACTGGCCTCATATTTACCATACTATACTACGTTTAACTATCAAGTTTTATGAGGATACAATTATTATTACAAGTGGTTACAGTATATTAGATTTTATTACATAGTCACAAGTCAACTTAAGTTATCGAAATCAGTTATAATTGTTTTAATTTGACCACGCGTAAATAAAAAAGTAACTCTATATTTATTTAAGTTAATAGAATATATTGTAATAATAATATTAGTTACCATATAAATATTTTTTTACTAATTTTATAAATGCATGAAAAGCATTTGTTCGAATGACATTTCTGAACGTAACATACTTGACATACATTATTTAAAATTGCCATTCTAATAAATTTAATTATCTTCAAGGGTAAATACGTTCAATTTTCTATTTATTTATATTGAAAGGAACATTAATATTATTTTAAGCATTTTTCAATATTCAGGCCGTCATGGCACAGCGGTGGACTCTAAACGCAATGGATGTGGGTTCTATAGTCATTTTGGGGAACTAATTATTTTCATTTACTCGCTATGGTAACACGACAAAATGAAGTTACGACTGGTCTCTATTCCACTGGCCATCGTGTTTTAGTAAATCCCAAAAAGTACTTATAAGATATTTTTTCTGAAAAATATAGTTGGAGAATAAAGCCTTAGAATGTTATAAAATCAGTTTTATAACTTTTACAAAAAAAATATTGATAATAAAATTAAAATAAAATATAGGGTAAAAATTCTCTCTACATGGCAGCACCAACAGCCACCAAAGTCCAGTCACGCGAGAAAAAAATGTGAACAGTGTTTTATTATCATTCAGTTTTTAAAGAAAAAAATAGCTTTTATTATTATAACAATTTAAAAATACTTTAAATATATCTTTTTCTTATATATAAATTAAAAATCAATTAATTTTATATTAAAAATGCTTGTTCCTGTGTAAAAAACTGTGTGTTGACGAAAACTTCTTTTTTTCTGACGGCCGTCGTTCAAAAGGTGTTTTTTTTCATATCGATTAATTTTTACTTGACGCAATTGTACTAGGCTGTCAACCTTCTACCTAACTAAATTGGAAAAATTGCTCTTTTCATTCAATATAACTTTGAAATTACTTAAAATTTAAGTTTAATTTGTTTGTTTTGATACTAAAATTATTGTAGTTGTCTTTCTTTTGTTAATATGTAAGCAAGGTGTACATTATTGTGAATTGTTAAGTGATTTTTAATGTTTATTTTGTAATAATTAATATAACAAGATTATAATATTAATACAAAAATTAAGGTTGTTGTGACACAGTGACACTTTGTCTGACTACGAACGCGACGGTTGTGGTTCGATTCCTACTTGCGGGTAAGATTTATTATCATTTTCCTCAATCTGGTTAGAAGATAAAGTTTAATGTTAAGTTCTGTCACTCCATATCCAATATCTCTACTATTTATCCCAACTACTATATGTTTTTTTAGAAATTATTGTGTAGGTATTTGTTACAGGTTAAAAATGAACAGCAATGCAACAGAAGTGGATCCTTTAAGTTCACAATCACAATATAGTTTAAATAATTTCCACAATTTTGAGAGTTATGATAACTTGCATTACCCATATACGGTTAACGTAGAACAATATCAAAATGCTTATAATTATTATAACAAACCCCAATCTAATATGAAAAACTCACAAGAAAATACAAATAATGAAAATAGTGAAATAAACAAAAATGATGTCAAAAAAACAGATAATAAAGATATATCAATACCAAATATTGGTAAGCAAAAGATTAAAAAAGAACGAAGTAAATATTTTTCTGAAAAAATAACAGAAAAGGATTTTCCATTTTATGGTTGTGCTCTGTGCAATTTATCGTATCAAACATTACATGAATTAGATACTCATGTTCTTATACATAAAGAAAGGGTAACCAGTTACGATTTAAGAATTAAGAACCAAATGAAAAAACGGAAATTAAAGAAGGAAATGAAGAAAAATAAGAAATTAAAGAAAACAATTAAAACTGAAATTGATTTAGAAATTGAAATAAAACCTGAAGATGGCTATATAGGTAATAAAAAAGCTACAGAATTCATAAATAATGGTGAATCAGATAATCAAAGTTTGAAGGAAAATAAAATAGATATTAAAACAGATAAAAAAACAGTCACAGATAACACAAAAGCAACGGATAAGGTGAAAGATGATGAATTACAGAAAATATATAAATGTTTTGCATGTCAAAAGCAATTTACTCTAAGTTATTATTTGAAACTTCATGTTAGATCCCATACAGGTATGTATATTTTTTGCTATTAAATACTGAAATAATAAATGTGTAAGGCTATGAAGATGGATATAAATGAGGAACAAAATTCTTTCAGGCAAAATAACTAACCTGATTTTGATAAAACTTGAATAATATAGCCTACACAACAGATTTTGAAACAACATATAGGTTAAATTTTAACTGTCATGGCACATGGGCACAAAATGTGACTATAAGCGCGACTGGTTGTGGATTCGTTCCCCACTCGAGGATATGAAATATTTATTTAAAATTTTTATTAATTAAATTAAATTTTAAATTCATATTTCCATTTCTTCCCTCTGGGGTCAAGGCAATACCGCGGGAGGGTCAGGTTGATCTTCCTGCAAGATTATTGCGGATGCCCTAGGGCACCCTGAAAGCGATGATGGCCTGCAAAAGGCGGGCCTTCCACCGAGGCGTCGTAGTAGTATGCGCGAGCGATCCTGCGGCGTCTCATTTTGGTGGAGAGGGTTTCCGCTGGGTTTTAGTGGGTAGGATCGGTCTCACCGGTGAGTCCCACAGTACCGCTCATCCGTAAGGCACGCCTTCCGTATGGGCGGTCTGCGTAAATGCATTTCCCAGCGACAAAAAAAAAAAAAAGCACGGCGTAGTTTCGTCAGTCAACACGCAATGCCTCTGCCCTGTTATATGCGAGAAACGCAAAAAATGAAGAAAATATCGGTCAAGTGCCACTTAAAATGGCGCACCGGGGGTTCCGTACCAATTTCACGATTGTAGGTCAACAGGAAGTACGACTATAACAAGTTATGAAAATTCAGAAACAGAAGTTTGCGGGCGCTTGTGCGCTCATCATGTATGAAAAGAATACAATTATAAGTTTCATATTAATTTCAACTCAATATCTCCACATAGAGAGGAAAGGGTTTGTCTGATGACAAAGTAATCCTATAAAGCTTCTGATTTTCCTTTTATTTAAAAAAAAAAATTGTGTCCGTCTTGGTGCAGCGGCGTCGAACCTGACAGTTGTAGGTTCGATTTCTACTCGAGAGAATGAATTATATTCATTTCCTAGTTCTGGTAACTATATAAAGTGCGGCGATGATTTTCACGACCCAAAATGCAATACCTCAAAAATTGTAAAGTGCGTGAGGAACGGAGTGTCTTAACACTAGTTTCCCTGTGCCTATTCTGATATATACAGGATGCAGAGCGAAGCAACAATGTTTTTTTTTTATTTTCCAGATGAAAAACCGTACACATGTCCCAGCTGTGGACAATGTTTTATAACTGCAAGTAAATTAGGACGTCATAATAAAAGATTTCATTTAGAAATAAGATATCAATGTAGGATATGTTATAGGTATTTTTCTAGGTAAGTTTTTGGATCGTTTTGAAAAAAAAATTTTTTTTGGTTTTATCTTTTGTTAATATAAATTATTGATATTATTAGCACATAACGTCGGCCTCATTAACTTGTAACTGCTACTAGTGCTTGTAAATTTAAAAAAAAAAAAGGTTTATCTTGAAAATGATTAGTTTAATATATTATATAATATTTAATATATATGATAATTAGCTCGTACGCATGGCAGATCGATAAAACACTACAAATATGTAGTAGGTACCATTTTCAAGTGTTCACATTACTTTAAAAACATATTTTTGCAACACGAAGGTTGTACAATGACGCCCACGATATTGTTACTATTACAGTTTTGAATAAATATCTTTTAAGGTTTTATTAAAAAATATGGAGGCCAATATATATATTTAATATTTTCATTTCCTCGGTTTGGTAACGAGACAAGTGCGGCGTTGAGTTCCCTCGCAACATATCACGCCTCAATAATCTTAGTAAGTTAATCTTAGTCTTATAGGAAGGGAGTGTCTAGGTTCCCTTTGCCTACCCTTCTCTGTGCGGGACACAACGTGAAGCTAAAAAAAATACAATGTTATACATATCCCCATAGAAGATTTTTTCATAATCATTTGTATAAACTTTTACAATTATTTAAATAAAAATACCGTTTTACAGATTCGAATTCTTAACACGACATTTTGATAAAAAACATCCGGATGATAAATTAGAAGGAGAACCGTATGGTAAGTTCAGTAAGATGAAAAAAATGTAACATTTATATATTATTACTAGCGGCCCGCTCGCGGTTTCACCCGCGTGAACTATGTTATTATTAATTTCTGTCTCCATGACTACCTCCTAGTGACGTTATGCAAAATTTGCATTTGTAGCATTTGTAGTAACGAAGTTTCATACAAAATTTCGACCCCAAAAACAACCCCTTAGAAGTCGAATATTGCAAATTCCCGTCTTAGCGAGCACCTACGTCCTATAAATAACTCCTATGCGAAATTTGAGATTCCTAGCACTTGTAGTTTCTGAGATTTCGTGATGAGTGAGTGACCTTTCGATTTTATATATATAGATAATTTTTTTTTTAATTAAACTAATTTTAAATTACTCATAAAAATTCCAGATTACAACGCAATACTGCCATATTTAAAAGAATTAGAAGAACAAATGCGTGAAAAGAAAGAGAAAGAAGCGGAAAAAAAAACAGAAGATGTTTGGGCTGAAAATAATACTAATAAAGAATTTAATATACAAATAGAAGAAGTCAAAGTCGATATGAATATAGAAGTTAAGGAAGAGAATGATATTTATGACGATAATGATGTAATTAATGAAGTTTTTAATGATGATCACGATGAAAATAAAACTGATATAAAAATAGATGTGGTTAAAGAAGAGGATGATGTGAAAGAGGAGGATAATATGAAAGAGGAGGATGATGTGAAAGAGGAAGATGATATGAAAATGGAGGATGATATGTAAGTTGCTATAGTTGTGGGTTCAATTCTTTTTTGGAATTTTATTTTTTTTATTTTACTAAATGTCTTAACATTATGTTGAATGCACCCTGCTATATGCAAGATACAGCAAAAATCTAATTACTTAAAACATAATATTCGTATTAATAACTTAATTTTAATTGCATTTCAGCCAGTCAGACGACGACTATTTCCCATCAAACACGTGGGCTTCCACACCTAAAATCGAAACCCCACCGTCTCCCCAACAAAAGCAGGACAAACTAAACTGTCCACAATGTGGCAAGAGAGTGTCCACGGTCTCCTACATGAGGGTTCATATGAGGACGCACACTGGGGAGAGGCCCTTCAAATGCTATATATGTAACGCGGGATTCATTACGAGCAGTAAGATGCATAGACATGTGTTGACTCACCCTGAGTCGTGGGATGGTGAGAAAAAGTGCTTTTTTTGGCGATAATCGGTATTTAGAATGGTTAAATGAAATGTATTTGGTATAAAGTTGTGAGTTCTTATGAAAAAAAAAGATACCAAAAAATCACAGTATCTTTGAAATATAAGCTACTATTAATCGATTCTATGAAATGATGCAAAATTAATTGGCTTATAGTTATTACTTACACAATATAATTGAAGAAAAAACATTATTTTATTTTATATATTTTTAGCTTCACGCTGCATACCGAAAACCTAGTTGTCAAGACATTATGTTCCCCACTCAAACCGTAAATACCGAAATTCAAGTTTAAGACATTGTGTGTCAAATGGCGGAACTCAACGCCGCGCTTTGTCTATTAGACACGAGATTCAAACATAATCATTTTTCTTAAATTTCACATTTACAGTTTGACTTTGAAAAATATTTATTTTTATTGCAATGTATATTTTTGATTACAGAAGATGGAATAAAACCGGAAAAGGAAGAAATAAAATCGGAATTAGAAAAAGATGGCGACGACGATGATGATGACCCCGATGATAAGAAACCGTGAGTATTACAAGAGAATTATAGTTTTTTAGAAAATATATAAAAAAAATTACGTAGAGGGATTTATACTACACAAGCGTGCGAAATATTTAATATTTTCATTTCTTCACTCTGGGAACGAGGCAAGACGCGGCGATGAGTCCCGCCATTCTAGTGTCCGGAAGTATTTTAATGGGGAATAGAGTGTCTTTAACACTAGGTTCCCAAGTTCGTTCTGAAACTAAAAAATGAATGTAGTGGAATTTATAGAATAGTATTTTTCTTTCTGAAGTGAGGAGTAACACTTTAAAAATATAAAAAAATTTATAACTTATTCTATATGTTTAAATTATATGAAAAATGTATATATATATATTTTAATAATGATAGTATTGTTATAAATAAAAAAAATAGTTAAAGATTTTCTTAAAATGTGTAGTAAAGTGAACAATAGTTATTGAATGCAAATAGATTTCATTTACCGTGTTTATATTATTAAAAAGGTTACAAAAAATGAAGGAAGCCCTAGCGAAGTTCTCCAAAAAACCAAAGAACACGGAGAAGAAGAAGAAAATGTATCAAAAACGACCTCATGCCTGTGAATTTTGCCACAAACGATTCTTGCATTTGGAAACTTTACAGGTAATTTGTATTATTATATTTATTATTTTATATATTTTTAGTTTCACGCTTTATCCCGCATAAAAAAAGTAATAATTTGTTACATATTTTCAAAATTATACATTTTAGATATCAGCTAGTTGCAGCAGGAAATCGTGTGACTGTAAACGCGACGGTTGTGAACTCGATTCTCACTTGGGGGAATGAATTATTTGATATATCCTCGCTCTGCTAACAAGGCGAACGGCGGCGTTGCGGCCAGTCAACAATCAATGTCTCGAAAATGTGAACAGTGCATGGGAACGAAGTGCTTATCACTAAGTTCCCTACGCCTACGCTGATATATGCGGGATATAGCGTGTAGATAAAAAAAACCTTATATTTTAATTTATTATTTCCCGTAAAAGGTACACAAAAACTGTCACGAGGGTGAAGAAAGAAAATACAAATGTAATTTTTGCCTCACCGAGTTAGAAAATGAAGCTGCACTTAAAACTCATGAAGCCACCCACGAGGGACCAAAGCCGTACTTGTGCACTATATGTGGGAAAAATTATAAGAAACGTGAGACTATGGTATGTATTTTTTTATAATTATTATTAGTATTCAAAAATATTTTGTTTGATGACGGATGACGGGTGATTGCTTACTTATCACCAATATCTTGGAATGTTTTTTTTTTTTGAATAATAAAATTTCAATGGATCCTTTTTACTGTGTAAAAAAGTTTCGTACGCGTGATTTTTTCTAATTTTGTAATATAGTGATATTGTGTTGTGTTGTGTGTTGTCCTTTGAATAGTTTATTTTGTTTTATCACTACAACGAGCTAAGCCAGCTGAAGTTGGAAAATGATAACTAGTAGTGATCCAAATGCGGCTTCGTATGCTAAATGTTATTGTTATATAACTAAATTATATACACAAAAAATTTCAAATTTATAAATGCCTCGAACACTCGGTGTGTGAGTGTTTGGAATTATTAAATTTGTAGTTCTTAATAACGTGTTTTAATACTAAACTCCCAGTTCCCGCAATGTGCGGGATACAGCGTGAAGGTAAAAAACGAGATTTTTTTTGAACTTTTCCAAAAAGTAATATAAGCAAACATTGATATCTCAAATAAAAAAATATATATTTTTTATTTCTTCCCGCAGATATACCATAGAAAAAATCACAAGCCCGACAAAGAGTTCATATGTGACATATGCACAAAATCTTTCAACGCACAGAACAAATTGCAAAGGCACATAATATCACATAAAGTTGATAAATTTATACTTAGATACGAGTGTCCTGTATGTGCGCACATGTTTAACACGAAATATCATGTGCAAATGCACTTGAATACTCATCAGAAGGAGGGGCTGTGAGTAGATTTTTTATTTTTTTTTGATGGTCATTAGTACACTAAGAAATAAATAAGAAAAGATTAGCTCTAAGGTCAGTTTCACATTGTACTTTTTTGTAACGAATGGGTACATGAAATTAATTAACAATAAAAAACAAAGTAGAAAGTAAGATTGTAAACACGACTGTTTGTGGGTTCGATATATTCCCCCACTCCTGTTAATATGACTTTTGATCTCATATAAAGCTTTTATTGAGTCATTTTCAAATCAATTTCATTTGCGTTATATTTTAATAGATGCAGATTATTTAAATGCTAATTGTGAATAAATATATTATTAAAAAGATAAAATGATTTCTAAATATTATAGAAAAATTATAAAAAAATCTCAATTTGTATTGGAATTTTTTTTTATATGTTTTGTTTAATTTATTATTCTATCATAAATGTATTAATCATAGCAAACCAATATATTTATGATATTTTATTCGATTTAATTCACAGAATACAAGAGGAAAATCGAAACGAAATACTAGCGATGGTGTTACAAAATGCTCGTAAAATACCCAAAAAGTCAGATACATCGACCTCCCTAACTGAAATAGTGCCTTCTGACGAGCGAAGTCGCGTATGCAACATATGTGGAGAAATGTTCCAACATTTTTACTATTTAGAAGAACATTTAAAAAGCCACGGCTCGAAAATCGCCATAGAAGATAACGAGAAAATCGAAGAAAAAAAACATATATGTAAAATTTGTAATAAAGGATTCAAATTACACTATTATCTGAAATTACATAGTTTCACTCATACTAAAGAGAAACCGTTTATTTGTCAGCAATGTGGTAAGGGGTTCATAACCCGGGGAAAGTTAAAGAGACATTTGGAAACGCATACGGGGTTGAAGAAATATCAATGCCACATTTGTTATAAGTTCTTTACAAGGCCCAGCTATTTGAGGATTCATGTTAGAACCATACATGGTACGCAAGATTATAATTTCAGAATGGATAAGCGTTATGAGTTTACAGTTCCGTTGGTTAACGAATGAACAATTGAGTAAGTTTTGAAAAATTTTAAAAATTATTTAGAAATTTATCATGGATTATCGTTTTGTAAATTTAAGTGTGGTAAAGCATTTAAAAACGTATACGGGGTTGACAAAATATCAATGTCAATTTGTTACAAGTTTTTTTCTAAGCCCATTTAAAAAATTAAAAAAAAATAGTAGATTTCCAAAATTTTAAATATTGGAAGTGATTTTTTTCAAAATTTAAAAAAAAAACATAATTGTGTGTTTATATTATCTGTAATGTTTTTTTTTCTATTGTAATATTCAAAATTTGAAATGTTAGTAGAAATTTTATGAGGGGCTATCGTTATATAAGTGATAACAAAAGAATTGTGATTTATTTTATATCTCTTTGGTATTTTCTGTATATATGTGTAATTTTTTAAAAAGGTGAACTTACGTAATTCATAGAGTATTGAATTTGTATATAATTTTTCAAGATGAAGTTTTTGATTGAAAGATCTTAGAATTGCATATGTTATTATAAATTTTTAATAAAAAAAATAATATAATAACGAAAACCAAGTTTAACAGTCTTAGAGAACATTGTATCAAGGTACTCTGTTCTCCACTTTTCGGACCACTTTTATTTAGCTTCACGTCGTATCTCGCACATAGCGAGGTAGGCGGAAGAAAGGAAGGAGTCCTGGGAACCTAGTGTTAAAACACTCTGTGCCCATTAAAAAAACTCCGAATGAAATGAAAAACATTTTCATTTTCAGAAACAATTTCCCCAAGTGGGAATCGAATCTACAACGTCCGCATTCACATTCGGTGTCCCAATGTGCCTCGAGAGTTATAGAAATATTTATTATTTAATGGTTTCGTTATTATATTTTTTTATGAATATATTAAATGTGAATGAAGTTAAAATGAATAATTTTTATAGATTATGAATGAAATTTTAATTTGTAGATAAACTAAGAAAAAGGGTACCACTATGCGGGTTTATAGTTTTTTTTTATAATAAATAGAATAGATATGGTTATGGATATGTTAGTTTTTAAAATAAAAAAAATATATAAAATCAACGTCTTAAATTTTTGGCAGTTGTGGTTTTTTTTATTTTAAAAGTTAGTATTAAGAGTAGAATTGCTTTTACATCACAAGGTGTTGGTGAAATATTTTATTTTTATTAATGTGTTTTTTTATTATACTTAAAAAATATATTGTTTTCAAATATTGAATTTATGAAAATAATAAAAAAAATACCAACATTTTAAAAGGTTTTATAGTCAATTTAGATATTTTTATGGTTGAGATTTTTTTTCATGATAATTATTTTCATGTTTGAAAAATTTCTGAAAAAGATTTTTACAATCTTTTCTAGAAAATATTTTTAAAATTAGTTCAGCTTTTAACTGTTAATAGTTATATCAATAATATTGTTTTTTTTTTTAATGAACGGTGCATTTTTTAAAATCTAGATAATAATAAGTTTAGGAGAATAATATGTTGCTGGATGGAAAGTCCAAGATTCGAAGCCATAGTTGATTTTTTATTTTACAATTTTTAAAACAACGGTTGGTGTGAGCAATAATCACAATTGTGACCATTTTACTTGTAAATTTTCTTGACATTGTTGATTTTGTATAAAAGAATATATGGAATAAAAATAAGTTTTGATTTATTCTTGTACTTTTATTGCGAATATAACTTGTTAGGCTTTCATTGCAGAAAAGGAATCGTATTGGTGGTCAAATGGGCTATGACAGGTACGATGGGTTGTATTGAAACAATTAACGTTACGTAAAATACTACTTTAGTCTTTCTTGATTAACTATCAAACAAAAATATTTTTTATTGGAACCAGTAGTTCCTGGGATTAGACGTTTAACCAAATTTACAGCTTTATTAAGCTGAAAGTTAACATTAAAATATGTACTTTTAAGAATCTCTTAATATTTAATTCCACGGCGATTATAACAATTCGTTAAATCAAATCGGTTTTTTAACCTCATAAAATTTTACTTTCAATTTTTGACAGTTTCTACTGTTACATTCCTTCAAATACATTAAAATTTACCACAGAATAATGCGGCGTTAAGTACCGCCAATAATACGCAATATCTCTGAAATTGGACAAAAACCGGAGGGCGGAGTGTCTTAACACTAGTTTCCCCCTGCATACCCTACTAAACACGGAAAAAATATGTAAAAACATTATAGAAAGTGCATTAAACTGATAACCTTTCAAAATGTTACTCTGACCGGGAACAGAAGTGATAACTTCCGACGTTGACGTCTGACACTGACGAAATTAAAACGACCTCTAACTCTCTTATTTTATATAAACAAACCAAGAATAACTTACATAAAAAAACTAGAGACCCAAACGCAGCTTCGCTCATTTTTTATACTATACCCAAATAAACTAATGATTATATTTTAGTATGGGCTATTTTGATGTACTTTTTACTGTAAAGTTTAATCTAAATGCGTTCTGTAAATTTCGCGTAAAAGTGGAACAAATATCCATCCTCACAAACATTCACATTTATAATATAAAGATTCCTTCGATGATAAAACACTAACATAGAAATTATTTGTAACGTAATATGACTAAACTTCCCCGAGGAGATGGAAACTAGTGTTAGAGATAGGTACTCCATAAGTTCATTGAAGAGGCCTTCGTGGCGCAACGGCCTAGGGTCGCGTCAGTTGAGAGTTCGATTCTCGAGAATTCGAATCATTTCATTTCATCATATTCGTTACAAGAGAACTCGATGTGTTGAGTTTCACCACTTACCTTACATGCAATGCCTCCAGAATTTAGAAATACGGCGATAAGTGGAGAACGAAAGTAGTCTTAACGCTAGTTTCCCAGATTCAATCTGCCTACCCTACTATGTGCACCATACGGCGTCAAGCTAAAAAAAGTATTTAAAAATTGACAATTTTGACATATATTTTCAGTTTTTCTATAAATAAATATATAATCGTTTTTTTTAAAGTTTATGGACTACTACTATCGGACATTGCTTGATGTGTGTCGGAAAACAACGCCGCATATTACTATTCGGGAAATTTATTATTAAAAATTAATTCTCCTGAATGTGAATCGAATCTACAACCATCTCGTTTACAGTCACACTCTGCTCTAAATAGAATAAACTATAACCATTACAGTAATTTTGTTTGAAACATTTAATTTATAATGTAATATTTAGCGAAGTCTGGAATATAGCCAAGAGAATGAGATGTTATAAACATATGTCTACATATACTTTGTGGTTGATGACTAAACTTACAGTACGGTCAACGAGCAGTGGCCATCCTGAAGTTAGCTGTAAATGGCTGCGCAGATTTGATTTTTCTCCATAATCCACAACTCCTGTCGCAACTTGTGCCCCTGCGCCACGACTGGCCTGAAATTACTTGGCTTTTTAAATACTTTTACTTTTAAAAGTACCTACCAGTCTTTATAGAAGTTTAATCTTATCTACAAAACTTAATATACCCGTTGAGTTCTGCCACTCTACTCCGGAAACGGATCGAAGGGTCTTAAAACAAGGTCTGCTATGTGCGGATAAAGCGTGAAGCTAAAAAATAAATATAATAAACACGATATTAACTATTGAACATCGATTAAAATGAATTTTATGACAGAACCGCCATTTTATTGATCGTATTTTTTGGGAACGAAATAAAAATCTATTTATGTTTTTTTTTATGTTCTGTACATAAAAAAAAGAAAAATAGATTTAGAAAAAAAATTACATAAAACTTCCAGTAATTTTAGTTTCGTGGATAGTTTTAGCTGTGGAAAAATACTACTGATTTACTGTTAGACAATACTGAAAGGCTATATGAAAAAAAAACCCGCCTCTGTAACCCGCATATAGCAGACTAGGCACAGGAAAAGTGTTAAGACACTCCGTTCTCTGTGCCTCTGCCATATTTTTTGAGTCCCTGCGAATTGAGTGGTGGAACTCAACGCCGCTCTTATTATGATAGATATCTTAATAAAATTATTGTAATCAAAGATAACTTTTAAGTAAGCACTCAAAATAACCAAAGCCGCCATCTTGCTTTTCAATCATTAATTTCCCGCCAAATTGCAAGCTGTCAAACTATGACGCCAGTGGTAGGTCTCGGTGATATATTTTATTTTATTTATAGTGTAACACTAAAATAGTTGTTTAATCCATAAATATTTGTAAATCACGTTAAAAATGTTTTAAAATGAACAGCTGGACTGTTTTAATGAAGTTTTGATATTTCAATGGATAAAGGCAGCCTATAAATGCGACAAAGTATAAACGCGACAGTTACGGGTTTCATTCCCGGTAGGAGAGATGGAATATTTTCATTTCCTCAATACGCAATGATCAAAAATTGGAACTACGCTGTTACTTGCAAAATACACCATATAGATGAAAAACACCTATTAAATTCTTGATTGATTGTACCCACCAGGTATAGCTGTAATGCATCCATCTCCTTTTTTGAAGTCGGTTAAACCTGGCGGAAAGTGGAGAACAGAGTGTTTTATACTAGATTCCCTACAGAGGGAAAAAAATATAGATATAGGAGGGTAAGCTGCGATATCTATACTTTTTTAGCTTCACTCACTTCAAAAGAAAACCTAATCAATTCAAAAATACACAAACTGCGTCACGATTTCTAGAAGAGAGTAGTTGAAAGGATAATTGGTTCAATTCCAAATACATAATTGAAGTATAAACAAACATTTCAAGATGAATCGATCATCTAACAAAATTGTAGAATAGATATTTATTAAGCTTGTTGATTACACAGTTTCACGCGGTATCTCGCATACAGCAGGATATGCATAGGAAATCTAGTATTAGGACTTAGAACACCCCGTTTCTTCACTTGGCGTCTATTTTAATAACTTTATAGTCTACTAAGTAGTCCTTGTACGCTAATTTGTTTGCGTTGATATTAATATATAAAATTGGAAAATCACGATTTTTTTTATTTAAGATCACACTGTATTCCGCACAAAACATAGAGGGAAAGTTCTCTTGGAGTTCTTAAGGGATTGCGTGTGGAATGGTGGAACATTACGCCGCTCTTTGACTCGTTACCAGAATGATAAAATAAAAGTGTTAAATAAGTAGATATGTAATACCAAGTTCAAATTGAACCCAAAACCACCGCTTTTTCAATCCCACGCTTCTGCCCTTGCGCTATGACGACCTTGAAAGTAAAGTTCACTCTGTTTCCCACATGTAGCAGAGTAGACAGATTTCACTTAGTGTTAAGACACTACGTTCCATCCACCGCACAATTTTCAAGACTTCCTCTTAAGTGAGGAAAGTCTTATAAGCAGAGCGTGGACATAAAAATAATTCATTCTCTCGATTCGGAATCGAACCTACAACTGTTGCGTTTACAGCCGCACGCTGTGCCACCATGCTTCGAAAGTAAAGTTCGACTAACCAATAATCTTTTACTATTCAAATTAAACAAACTATAAAGACAGACTTCATATAAATCACGAGGCGCCTTAAAACGCCAATAACATTTAATGTGCAAACAAATGAAACCATTTTAGCGTTTGATTTTTTTTGTTTAAAACAATAAATATTGCAATAAATCTAAAAACTATTTACGCGTGAGTCATTTAGTTGTTTCTTGCATTGGAGACATTACGTGTCGTGTGGCGGAACTCAACGTCGCGCTTTAAATTTACACTTAGGTGTGTTACGCTTCTTCAAAATAGTGATGTATAGCTTCGAGCGAAGCACGCAGACCAACTGTTTTCAACTACTACTACTTTTAAAAAAACGTATAAAATTTTAACATAGTAGTATTTGAACCTGTGCCTCTTGTGTACCTAGTCCAAACCTAGTCTAAGTGCTCTGATCAATAAGGCATATGTTAATTTCAATCTACGAAATACTTATATAAGTATCTGTAGGGCAGTTAACTTACAATTCCTAGTTAAGTATAGAAAGTCTCGTTACCAGAGCAGAGGACAAAATGAAAATAAATCATTCTAACGATTGGAAATTGAACCCAAAACTATTGTTGTGTTTACAGTAACACACTGTGCCGCTGTGCCATGACGGTCTCAGTATAAATATATAGTTCTATAATAAAACTTTGTATAATCTTAGAATTTCAAGACTCACCGTCTGCCCGCTCCAGTATACTGGAACACCCCGCGCTTGACAGATAGCGTTCCCGCCAAAAGTTGACATTCAAACTTTTTAATTTCTTTCACAGTGATTAAACTGTTATAATTAAAAAATATATATTAAACATTTTTGTTAAATAATTATTTTTATGTAATAAATAAAAAATAAATTTTGTGTTCAATAAAATGTGTCGAAAGTTATTTGTGTTTGCACTACTTATTTTATGTGTTGAAATTTTCGCCAAGGATGACAAAAGTAATGCAAGTGCTGAGGTTAAGTCGGCTGCAATTAAAATGGTATGTTCTTTTTTTAGCACCATGCAGTATCCTATAGCTGGGTAGGCAGAGGAAACGTCTTTCCCGATACACCACCAAATTTTCTAGACATTGCGGGTCTTGTGACGGCTCTCATCATCATGCTTTGACGTCTCTGGAGAGCGAGAAAATGAAAATAATTTATTGCCACGAGTAGGAATCGAATCGATCAACTGTCGCGTTAAGATTTAGATGCTGTGCAGTTGCACTACGCGGTCTTATTTATTTTAAAATTATACATAACATTGTATATGCAAGAATTTTTTTAACAAAAGTATTGTTTTATGTGAAAAAAAAAACAGGTCAAACTAGAGACTGACTCGCCCATCGATGGTTCCGTACCAATTTCGCGATTGTAGTTCAATGGGAACGTGACTTATAAAAGTTGACATAGTAAATTTTGCGGCCGTATGAAATGAACCACAAGTATAAGTTTGTATTTGTGTTTTCAGTGATAAAGCACACGTATAAACAGACAGACGGACTATCGTTCTGATTTTTTTCTTTTAAGGTATGGAAATCTCAAAATATTATTATTTTTCAATTAATTCGTAAAAGTTTTGGATTCGATGTGATAATTCAAAGGAATGAATTATTTCCATTTCCCCGCTCGCTTTATCTAATAAGATAAAGTGCAGCATTTGCATAAAAAGCATAACATTGAATTTCACCACCACACTAGATTCTCCCAACCTACATTTTTGCCTTCAGAATTCGGCAGAAAGTGTTCAATGGAATTGTCTTGATGGGAACGGAGTGTCTTATCACTAGATTCTCACGCTCCCTCAGTCAATCCTACAATATGTGCGACACTGCGTGAAGTACAAAAATGTTACTTTTTATTTTTCTTGAACCAATCGTTTTTTGCTTATTTGAACCTTTGTCCTGTTGCACACGAAGGTTTCGGTTTCATTATCTATATACACGTTTCATGATAGACGGAAAAACAGACATCGGTATCTAAATAATAGAGTTCCGTTTTATGGGTAAGGAACCCTAAAGAAGCAAATGTGACATTCCCGCTATTATATTTTCTACCCACCACCCCAGCTCTATAATAATACAAGTCGTCACAGCTGCGTCAGTCTTACAAACTTTTTATAATTTTTGTAGCATTTATAAGTCTACGTTGGCAAATTACTTATATTTTATGTTGTTTCTTCTTATAATTTGGCAGAATGTGTGGTTTCTTGAGATCATAGTTGGTCAGTGGGTCAGCTTGGACTGTAAACGTGACGATAGTAGGTTCAATACCCACTGAAGGGAATTATATTTTCTTTCTGGTGAGCCAAAGTGCGGCGTCGAGCTCCACTCAAAGCGTCTTCAATGTCGCAATTCTGGTGGAAAAGGGAACACTGTCTTGATTGTAGATTTGTTTCTATTTATTCTTCTATTTGCGATCTCCACTGAAGATGGGCATGAAATATTTAGTATTTTCTTTACCTCGTCCTGGTAAAGTGCTTAAAACCAGGTTCCTAGGTTCCCTCTGCCTACTCTGCTGTGCAATAGTTTCGATTGTATATTGTCTGTCAGTAACTCAGTAGCGTAAGAGCTTTAAAATGAAAAAAATGAAATTTACTATTATATGAAGATTTCTTTCTGCACACAACAATATGTAGACGTGTGAAGAAATAAGAAAAGCAAATTCCAAAGAAAACAATGAAAAAATATTTAAATTTTTCATTATAGTAAATTGTGGTAATAAGTACCAATTCTTACATATTTATTAGAGCTAATATTATGAGTGTGTCAAAAACATTCATAAATATACGACCGGCGAGTGTGCCAGATTTGCGAACAAAAATTTATATTTCACACCAAGGCCTGGATGGAATTAAAATTGAAAATATCTAGAAAAATCTTTTGTTTTTAGGGTTCCCTAACTCAAAAGAAAAAAAAGGAACCTTTATAGGATTTAATTGCTCAGTATATCACAAAAAAACAGTAGTATTTGTACTTCATTGCATACAAAATGAATACACCTGCTAATTTAAAGTTGTCAAAATTTTATAAGTAGTACTTCCCGATGAGTTACATTCATGAAATTGGTGCGGTATCCTTGGTGGTTGCCCAACGCGCACTTACCACTTCTCACTTAACGTGTCATACGTAGGTTTCAGTGGTAGTTTTACAGCAGTTTTTATGTGGTCTCTTAATGTGGAATAGCTGTAGCTGGATAGACAAAGGGAATCTAGTGCTAAGACATTCCGTTCCCCAAACTCCCCCCAAGTTTCGAGATATTGCATATTGACTGCCGTGAGCCGTGACTCACTGCCATGCTTTGCTCGTCAGTGCAAGGAAATGAGAATACATCTCAACTATATAAAACCAGTTCAAATTTATAAATAAATCTAAAAATATATCGATGGCCATTAAATTTAGCATAAACTTATTTACTTTGTGCTTTTTCGCCCACGCGTTTGTTGCGAATATATCCTCGCTGTGGATTTGATTGGGAGTGAAATGTTTTTAACGATGCTTATACCTACTGAGAATTTTCTTATTTAGTTTTTGAGTGATTACCTATAATATAAATGTTATCTTTTATGTACAAAAAAAACTCTTCCGTTGCTGAGTGAAACTACCGGTGCTAAAAAGCTGAAATTTGACAGATATATAAAGGTTAGACTCCTATCTAAGGGAATAAATATTCATTAAGATATTTCCGAAATTCCTATAGGAACGAACAAAAAATTACTTTTTCCGTGTTTCTTCTTAATGTCCATGTAAACAAACTCGAGGACCATGAGAACTAAAGTACAAACACAACACAAAAAGAAATTTTCAATTCGAACCAATAATTCCTGAGATTAGCGTGATTAACCAAACAAATTTTTCAATTTTATAATATTTATATATAGGTAAAGAAATAATTTCTAAGGAAGCTATAAAACGGAACGTGGAGGCGCGCCTATTAAAAATTACATATTACACAAATGTATTTTAATATGCACGTTATAGTGTCGCAAATCAGTTGATGACGCATTTCGTGGCTAATACTTTTTGTTGCCATGGATATTTTTAATAGAAATCTTTAAAAATAAAAGCAAACTGACACTGTATCTCGTACATAGCAGGGTAGACAGAGGGAAAATAGTGTTAAGGCACTCCGTTCTCCACCAGCCAATTTTGGGTATTGGGGGTTGAATAGCAGAAGGAAATGTCGCGATTTTATACCCGGAGCAGAAAAATAATAATAAATTAAGATTCAGGTTCACAGGTTCCCTCTGCTCACCCTATTATGTGCGAAATAAAGATTGAAGCTGAAAAAAAAAATATTACACAAATGCTGTGCCAAGTAAAGACTGAAGGTCTTTAAATAAATAATTGATTAATCATTCGAAGTCATTGAAATTATGAATCAACAACTTGAAATCAATTTTAAATAAAATAGACTTCATAAATCATTAAAGAACGGATTTTATCTATTTCTAAATCAGTTTCGTAAATATATATATATTTTTTACCTTCACACTGTATCTCGTAATATATAGCAGTGCTTGAAAAATTGTAAAGAGTGCGGCTGAACCACGACGATCGATGGTGCGATTCGATTCCCATCCAGGGGAATGAAATATTAACCATTTTCATTTCCTCGCTCTGACGAGACGAAGCGCGGCGTTCAGTCCCACCACTAGACAGAGCGATTCAGCGGAAAATGGGGAACAACTCTTAACACTAGGTTTCCTCTATTTATGTGCGGGATATATTCTCACGCATGAAGCTATAGGCTATATTCTCACGACTCTTCTTCCTTCTAATTATATCGACGTAACACGCAAACGAAGCCGCATCTAAGAACTAGTATAGCATAATGCATCAGCCGCTTGTTTTATCAACCAAAATAATCTAAATGGTTTCGAGTTTTCGTAACACTTGTGAATAATATTGACCGCCTGGCGTTAGTCCAATGCGGATTAATGTATCGATGTTTTGGTTTCAATAGTTTTGTTTACACTTTTCTTTGGTAGGGAGTTCGAATTTAGAGAAGAATGTGTTGTAACTGTAAACGGTTTGGTGTCGATTCCCATTCGGGGGAATTAATTATTTAATATTTTCATTTTTCTCGTCCAAGTAACGAGGCAAAGGCGTTAAGCTCCGCTTATTTACAATGTCTCGGAAATTCGACGGAAAATGAGCGATGGAGTGTATATAATAAAGAATGTAATAAAATTATTTTTTCATATGTTTTCTAAAAAGGGGGTTTTTTTCAGATTCACAATGACTCTCCAGCGCTAATTTTTGCGGACGAGCTGAAGCAAGTTATCGAACGGTACATGTTTGGAATATGTCCTCAGTCTTACAAGGTACATGATTGTTGTTGGTTTTAACTGACTTAATTTAGATAAGTATGAAATATCTATAAATTTTCACTTTTCGAATTTTTTCCTTCACTTATATTGTAAGTTCTCAGCTCATGTTAATATTTATAAGTGTAGGTCCATGGCAAGTACTAGGGTACTTCCCGGATACGCGACAGATTTCGTACAAAATTTCAATCAAATAAAAACGGTAGCAACAGCTGCAAAAGTCCTTAAGAACACCACGCTAAGCCACATCATGTGTGACATACAAATGACGTTTATTTGTTTACATATTGTATGACGTCATAATCTAGCTAATTTTCGCTTAATTTGTATAAATATGTATAATTATACTGTACAAAATTATTTATTGTATGACATCTGTATATACTACTCGTATGTTGACACAGTACCGTTGGTCGCAGATAACGAGTAAGAAGAACGCGACACTTACATGCGACCTGGATGCAGACCAACAAGATCTGGCTGGAAGGTAATGTATCTAATATTCTTTTTTTTTGAGTGTCTTTTCAATTCAGAAAGTTGGCAGCACCTATCCAAACTCTCTCTCTCTCTCTCTGTCTAATGCCACGTCCTTTTGGTCCAGAGCATCTTTGCCGTTCAGTATACCTATTATATTGAGGTGAATTAAAATGTATTTATAAAGTGTCAAACATGTTTGCAAGATAAGAAATACATTTTGATTGTATGGCACATACGAGTATGTCCTCTATTTTGTGCTTTTGCATAGGTACGTGGTATAAAACTTTTCATTTTTGTTACACCAGCTACAGTTATCGTTGAATCTAGATTTCTAAGGCATGGGCGTAGGAAGGGGATGTGCCGGGTGGGCCGTGCCTACCCCAAAAATTTTACTTACAACAAAAATGTCCCGAAAAATTTAAAAAACGTTTACATGAACATATCTGTTCAAAACAAAAACTTGATGGTGTTAATGGTGTTATTTTTTCGGATTGCGTGTTTTTTATTTTTAGATTATTAAATTATATACTATTTCAGATTGGCAACACTAGCGCTACGTGTACATACAGTATCAAGAACAGACTGTACGAGGTTCAGCTCCGCGCTCGCCAACACTCTCGGTGAACTCGCTCGGACCGCATCTAACAGACAAGTATTGGCTGCAGGTGAGACTTAACATGTTTTTTAGCTTCACGCTCTATCCCGCATATAGCAGGTTAGGTCTCCCCCTAGCCCACGACAGTCTAACTTTCTTAAAATAATAATAAATAATATATCTGTTTCCTTTTATAGCTGCAAACGAGAAAAAGAGAAAATTGTCCAAAAGTCAAAAAGCAAAAATCGCGGCGAAACAACGCACAGCGCTCGCCGTCAAGAAGAAGGCCGCCGCTGTTGCCGCCGCAGCCGCTGCCAAGATGGCCACCCCTTAATGTATAGATAATAAATTAATTATGTCTTATTAAAAATATATAATAAATTAATAGGATGTTTTACTGAGCTTCACGCTGTATCCCGCACACAGCAGGGTACGCACCTAGTGTTAAGACACTCCGTTCCCCACTTTCTGCAGAATTCTGAAGGCATTGCATGTTGAGTGGCAGAACTCAACGCCGCGCTTTGCCTCGACACCAGAGCGAAGAAATGGAAAAATAAACGTAAATAAATATTTCACTTGCTCGAGTGGCGATCGAACCCACAACCGTCGCGTTACAGTCACACCCTTGTGCCGCTGCGCCACGACACCTCTATATTAATTATATATACCTTGAGTATTACCTTTGAGACACGGATGGCAACAACTATATTTATATACATATAGATTATGTTAAGGTAAATAAAATATAATTTATATTTCTAATAAATACACTAAATACATTAAAATGGTAATTTAATTTAAATAAACCTAATATTTTTGTAATTTCTTTTGTGTTTCTTTTGTGTCTAGCTTTTAAGCGTTCCCAAACTTGATTGACCCACATAACATTAAAAATAATTTATCCACCGAGTGGAAATTGGACCAAACAATCACCACTGAGACACCGTAGCCTCAGAATGTAAATTGTTAATTACATAAATAACTTTCTTTTGCTTAAAAAAACAATAAAAACGACGATAAAGAAATATTTTAAAAAAGGACAAATAAGAAAAATAAAAGAAAAAGAATAGATTCTCAACTATATTTCATAAATACAATTATTATAAAGTTGGAATTAGACGACTTTTTTAATGTTGCCATAATAATGAAAAAACTTAATTTAAATATTTATTACTGGCAACATTAATAATTGGTATATTAGATGTTCTTCACTATTGCCTTAAATAACTAAATTTCATCTTGATATTTTACTTTTTGGGTGACACCATTTCTTCTAGGGCTTTTATTTCAGCTGAAAACAAATTAAAAAATATTAATTTTATACCCATCAAGTTTAATGTAATTGGGATGAATTTTAGAAAGTTATCAATTTTTTGCTTTGTGCTGTATTCTGCATAAACCATGCTACATACCGCATATAGGATGGTAAGTAGAGGGAACCTAGTGTTAAGACACTTCTTTCCCCACATACTGTCCAATTTTCGAAACATTATATGTTGAATGGCAGAATTAAATGTGGCATTTTAGTCTACCACAGCAAGGAAATTAATAATAAAACATCTTTCTGAGTGCTCAAATCCACAAATCATTTTATCACTTTTATAGTCATGCTGGCCCACTGCAAAATAATTACTCCAATAATATATATATTTTTAACTCAATGTATCATCTGTATCCCTCACATAGCAGAGTAGGCAGAGGGAAGTGACTGTTAAGGTATTCTGGTTCCACTCCATACTCCCCATTTTTGACAATATTTTCAAGTCATTGCATGTTGCATTCTGTGTGTCAGAACTCAACACCACAATTTAAACATTGTAACAATGGCTTCAATAATTTTTAAAAAGAATTATAATGGTATAATTCCTAACAGATAATTGATAAACAACTGAATTGCATCTTCCATCATTTAAAAATGAGAATATTAGTTTAAGATTTTATTTTTTAGCTTTACTCTGCATCCTGAACATAGCAGGGTGTACAGACTGAACTTGAGAATGTAGTGTAAAAACAATCTGTAGTCTTTGACAAATTTTCCAGACATTGCTTGTTGAATGGCGGAACAGAACACTGGACTTTGCATCCTTACTCGAGCAAAAAAATAAAAATATTAAATATCCCCCAAGTGAGACTATAAAGGCTTTAACTAAATATATCACATATAAAATAGAAAATAATCCTAATTCTCTATACCGGCAGCAGCGATAGCTTTCTCCTCCTTAAGCTTCGCATCTCTGATAACCTTCTCTTTGGCTTCAATCTCGCGTAACTTGGTTTCCTTCTTAGATAATCTGTTCTGGTGGAAGGCACCGTACAGAATTCCCACTGATAGGAATGACCAGCGGCCAAACTGAAAGAGAAATCATATTTTTTTGTCAAATACTAGCTTTCACTTAAAGCTTCAAATCTTTTTTCAATTTATACCATTACTTTTTGAGATTAGAATATTCAGTCAAATATAAGTTTTATAATATCAATTGATTTTTTTTATTTATGGTCCATTGACTGTGCCAATTGAGCACAATTGACAAAACCCATGAAGGAAATTTGTTTTTATAATATTGGTATAGAAGTATCAATTTAATAAGTTGTGACATAAAATCTTATTAATATAAATATTTATATATGTCACAACTTATTAAATATTATATTTATTAAAAATCTTTTTAATATAAATATTTATTTATATTATACTACCCAATTTTTTTTTATTTCTATTCTATACTTAAACGATTTTAATCAAATCTTGATATTTTTACTGTATATTGGCAGTTTTTTATTTTATTTTAAAACATTTATTACTAAAAGAACCCTAGAAAGTGCAAAACTTATACGAAGTATACTAATGATGAAAAATGTGTTTTAAATTATAATTGTTTATATTTATACTATAATTTATGGTAATGATATATGGTTTTTATTTAATAATTATAACCAAAAGTAATATTATGAAGTAAAAAACACTGTTACATAATTATATAAGGGTTATTTTGAAATAAAAATCTAACTTACTCTGATCAATGGTGATACTCTAACTGGAGGTCCATAAGGTAAATCTGCCATTTTGATTAGTTTTAAGTTTAATTTGCAATCCGATTAGGATTTTTTAGCAAAATTTTAAGACAGTAAATGTAATTCTGCGCTGAGGTTATGATAGAACAATGTTGCTATATATAAAAGTTTTAACTTTTAAAATATATTTTTAGTGTGGTGCGGTGCTAGATTAAAAAAATAAAAAATAATATTTATATAAATACATAACAATATTACCGTATAAACAAAATCACGAAAAATTAATTACAAATGATGATAATAAATAAGACATAGGTAAAAGAATTAAGAAATAAATTGAATTTAAAGAAATAAAAAATTTCGAATTATATAATTCGAAATTTTTTATTCTTCTTCTCTCATTCCCCCCGATTCGTGAATAAATGTGTTCTGTGTTCGTGAATGAATGAAGATTTTTAACTGTATAGTCTAGGATGGTTTTGCAGTTTGACGCTTGACTGCTACGTTTAAATTTTCATACGTTTGCCATTTTTTAAAATTTGTTAAATAACAAATGAATACCGTAAGTATGGTGTGGTATGATTCTTTAAATACCATAAGTAATCACACCAACGCAAAATAAACGGCAACACTATGATATTATATGATATACTAACTTTGACAGTTGACATGACAATTGACTATGACGTTTCACAATGAAATTGACATTTCACCTTCCTTTACCAATCAATCAGTGCGTAATATGGCGTTTATAATGTCGATCGTGTCTGTCGCCGCATCTATTTTATATACTCCGTTCCTACTTCTTATATTATGCGTTATTTTCTTAGCTTCAATTGGTAAATCATTGGGCGTAAGGAGGCTCTATGTGGATATACTGCTTAAACTTTTCGAGGTATGTTATTTAACTTAAGCATTTCATAATTAGTAAACGCCCGCATTTTGTTACTGAAATTGATTGAATGTACTTAAAATAGATATAATATTGTGTTATTAGAATAGTTTTAAGTTGTTCTTATTGAATTATTCTTTCCTGGTAGTAAATTATATGTAATTCTTATATTTATGTCGCAGTTGTAGCGCACCGGACCCGTATTTTTATTGGTTATCAGTTATATATCTAAGGATTTTTATGTTAATAACCTTCAGAATCCATAATTGTACGTAAATAATGTATGAGCAATCAATATTAACACGTCTATATAAATTTAGTCGGCAGACACATTATGGGCACTAATAAATTTTGGTCCATGTGACTTGTCAAATTAAACATTAGTCATATTTTTTATGAATCTTGTTATCTAAATTTCACAATTCAATAATATTTCACTGTGTATTTACCTTAAATACATCAAATTGTGTTAGTAACAATTATCAGATAAGCTGGCGACTTTGAATTGATTGTCTTCATATATATAAAACTTTTGTTACTTAAAAAATATATTTTTTCATTTATATTAAGAAAATGCCATTTAAAATGAGAATTTATGAAGTTAATTTTTTTTTAATTTATTTATTTTTATCATGAATTTCCTTATTATTGTTGTTATATTTTTATACATAGTCATGTTGTAGCATACTTTTTAAAACAAAAATAACCACCTACAAATAGCTACCCGTATATACAAAAGTAGTGAGAACATAATGGTAATATGCTCCATTCTCTGCTTTCTGTCCATTCTTGAGACAATCTAGATTAACTGGAGACTGACTGACTTTGACTGGAGTGTATAAGAAATCAAATTTCTTATACACTAACAATACAATTTATTGTTATATTATAACTAAATTAATCCATACTTTACATAAATTACAGCCTATGTGTAATCCTGATGTATAAATTATATACTTGTAAAGTTAAATCCATTCAGTAGTTAACTTTCACATTTATAATATTATTAGGATATTAGTACTTCCCTTATTTATTTATTGACGGCAATCTATTTTTATGAATATTACTAATTACTATTGTTTATAATCATAGAGGTGAATTAGGAATTGTATAGCTATGCTTAGTAAGTCAATAGTAATTATAAAAATTTAATCAAAATATTGTTAATTCAGTTAGGCCATTGCAAGCACTTTTCAATCATCAAGTTACATAGAAATATAAATAGTGTCAGTCTTACAGACCACTACTGACTTGGATGGCAGTTTTAAAGTTCTTCTAATTTTTTGTAACATTAAAATAGTAATTTCAGTCTCTGTAATTGACTAAGGCTGGCATTGAGTTACAGCACTCAACTCACAATGTATGCAATGGAAAGGGGAGAGTGGAATGTTTTAACACTAGGCTCCCTTTGCCTCCACTGCTTTTAAATTTAACATTAATTGGTATTTCTAATTGCAGCTATTAGAGGAAATATTATTAAAACTTTCCTAAAGACATGCTTATGTACTATTTAATTGGTTTCATCTCTTTCCTCTTATATATTTAGATTAGAGGTCAACATGTCACAGTGGAACAGCACCTGACTGAATACAATGGTTGTATGTTTTTATTACCACTTGGAGTAATGATTGATATATATATATATCAATCATTACTCCAATATATATATATATATATATATATATATATATATATATATTATTTCCATATCATGAAAGGTAAAGTGTGGTGTTGAGACAACTTAACACGAGTTTCTTAACAGTTATTACTTTGCTCCCTCTGTATACCCTGCTATGTGAGGGATACAGCATACAGCTAAAAGAATATGTAGATTGCTTGCTTGATTGATTATATGATATATTTTAATTAGTAATCTCCATTTTTTATTGTATAAAACATGAATGTGTTATTATTGGAACAAACAGTCGTAATTTTCCTCATAATTATAATTAAATACATAATTTCAAACAAAAAATACTATAGCGCAATACCTTAGCTAAAAGTACATATTTGGTTTTAATGAAAAAAAGTTAAACATTATGAGTTGTTAAAAGAAAATTCTATATATTTAAAGATTAAGAAATTATTATTTATTGTTATTTTATTAATACAACATATAAAATTGACTTATAAGCTTATATGGAGATTAAAGAAATGTGTCATTTGACATTAACTTTTTTTCTTTTCTTAGGCATATAATTCCTAAATATTTGGGTTGTTCTTTTTCTATGTAACTAAAATACCATTACTTTAATATACCAAATTTGTTATGTTAATCATTCAGCCAGTTATAGCATTTTTTTAACATTATACTGTATCCTTATATAGTATAGTAAGCAGAGGAAATTTCGTTTTAAGACACTCCTTTCTGCACCTTCCAACACTTTTTTAAGACATTGCCTGTAAAATGGTGGGATAAGAATCTAACCCATATTCATTCATATTTACAGTTTAATGCTATGCTGCTGCAACATGAGCTATCTAGCTATATGAGCTAATTTAACACAGGATTTGCTTATTTACTTCTCGCTGTTTATTGTAAATAAAGTATTTTTTATTTCTTATAAAAATGCAGACTAGCAATAAAAACTCTTATCAGTCATATATAAAAAATCTCAATATTATCAGACGTTGTTGCAATCTGTATTAATTCATAGATAAGAAATATTGATAGTAATACATATTTCTATTTTAATTTAAAATATTTATTTTAAAGCTCTGTAATAGTATTTTATGTTTTTATAATAGTATAGTCTCAAAGACAAAGTCCTTTGTCATATTCAAATTTTGTTGTGGCATAAGGTTTAAGGCAGTTATGGTGCTGTGGCACAAGAGTGGTACTGTAAACACAGCGGTTGTGGGTTCGATTCCCACTCGGCTGAATGAAATATTTAATATTTTCATTTTCTCGCTCTGGTAACGAGGCACACCACGGCGTTGAGTTGCGCCTCTCAACATGGATTGCCTCGACTATTTGGCGCAAAGTGGGGAACAGAAGTGTCTTAATGGCGAACGATTCCTCTGCCTACACTAATAGAGATTTACATATGCGGATATATTAAAAAAAATCCGTAGACTTTGAAAAATTCAATAATTTGACACAACATTGAAAATGGAAACCCGATGATGTGGATTCGATTTCCACACGGGGGAATGAAGCAATATTCAAGGTTTAAATTTTAATTGAATACGCAACCATCGGAGTACCTACAGTAAAACACTACTACTGCGATACAATATTTAAATATTTTTGCAAACTCCTGCGCACATATTAATTTAATATGTAATTCTTTTGTCCTTACTCTATTCTAACAAAAGATTTTTATTTTAGTCGACTCCTTTGTTTTCTTTGTTTCGTATGTTTATGATTAAATAGTATTTCTTATCTGTACGATTGTTATGACAACTTCACGTTTCTTTCCATAAGGAGGTTGGAAACTAGTGCTAACCCACACCCCACACACCGCCCAATTTTCTACCGTGTTGAAATGCGAAACTTAACGCCGCGCTTTGCCTACCAGAGCGAGGAATATAATCATTCTCCAGTGGGAATCGAACCCACAATTGTCGCGTTTATAGACAGAGGCTGGCCCACTGCGCCGATATTGGTCTCGTCTTTTATTTATTATGGCTTTGTACAAATAGTTAAATGTTATATCTAGTAAGTACCTATATTACTGACACGGAAGTAGATTTAATTTCCTTTGTTTTTTTGGCTTTTGTTACAAATTACATTGACGTTTTAGACGACTTAAATAACAAAGTTGTGGTGCGGGGTTCACAAGCGTGCGTGACTGTAATGTCGATGGTTGTGGGTTCGATTCCTAGTCGGGAGAATGTTATATTTAATATTTTCTGCTCAGGTAACAGAGTAAAGCGCGGCGTTGAGGTCCGCTACTTAACACGCTTTATTTCGAAAATATGGCGCAAGGCGAATGTGCGGGATACAGCATAAAAGTAAAAAAAAGACATCAGTTTTACTTAACAAAAATACTCAAATATGATCTAAAAATCTATTTGGGCTTCCAAGTACGTGTGTATTGTATGTATGTTTGTTGAACAAACTATTTACAAATTTCTCGAAAAATTAGAATTCAAATATTCTATATATTTATAAATTTCAGAATAAAATTTATGTAAACTTGGCAGGTTATAGGTTCAAAAAGTTATTGAGATTACCGTTCGACTTGATTAAAAGTAGGTATATTTCAACCTAAGAAACAGTCCAAGTCTTATTAAAATCGGTTTAGTATTTTATGAAATAAGAATGATGATATTTTAAATGGGAGAAAATTATTTTTGTATTTTATTTCTTATTGCTCAAATGAATAATTATGTATACTATAGGTACTATACTATAACCTTGTACGTACTGAAGAAAAAAACCGCGCGATTTTTATCTCGTATCATGTAAACGTTTAAAAACAAAAAAAATGTATACATTATATTTAAATATTTGTTTTGTACCATCTTTTAAAATATAATTTACCTAATTACTTTTTTAGAAAATATATAAAATTAAACAGCTGGATTTGAATCCGCCCCTTTTTAGTAACACTTATCTCAGGAACTGCTGGCTTGAAATGAAAAATTATTTTTATGTTGGATAGTCTATTTATCTATATAGGCTATATCACTTTATTACTTTTTTGTTCCCATGTAACCAACTGTCCCTGCTTTCAACGTTACTTTCCCAACTTAGGTCCGTATTTGTAAACCACTCTCAACTTTGTGATCGATCTTGAGATACCGAGATCTGCTCTGATATATGAACCGCGACGTTAATGTCTCTAAAATTTAATGATACGTGAAGGACGGAATGTCTTAACACTAGGTTTCCTTTGCCGATCCTGTTATGCAAGTAAAAGCGTGTAGCTGGTTCTATAGTAGGGTAGTACTAATTAGGTACGTCTAATACTTGTTATATTAATAGCTTTCCTTATATATCACTGATAATATGCCATTTGACCTTTTAACCTTTTGGTATGGAAACTTAGGAAACTCGATAATCTGATTAACTCAAATAATAGTATTTGCTTTAGTTACGTACCTACGTACGATTAATGTGGGTTCAACACCAATTTGAGATTGTACGAGTCAGTGTACGCAGATGGAACATCAGTATTTAATGTTAAGACACTCCGTTCCCATAGAGACACTTCCGTTGTTGACTTCGGTTTTCCATCGAAAATATTAAATATTATACCCCCGAGTGTCACATGCTGTATCACTGCGATACGACGGTTTCCATGTTAAACAAGGCGTAATAATTCAAAGTAACAACCTGACGCATCAGTTTAATATATAAAATATACTTTGGACTTTGCTTTAACTAAATGATTAGCCATACAGCCGTTGAGGCCATACTAGCTTTTTTTTTAACTTCACTCTGGTGGAAACCTAGTAAGACACTCGGTTCCCTACTTTCCGTCCAATTTTTAAAAGCGTGCGTGTTGAGTAGCACCTTAATGCCAAGGCTCCCATATCTCTCCCATACATTTTTTTGCCGGCTCGCACTTGACTGGTTTTTATATATATATATTTTATTCTAATCTCTAATTTCCCGCATACCAGGGTAGGCACAGGGTACCTAGAATTAAGACATTCAACTCCACACGCACCGCCTAATTTTGGGCTTTGTCTCGGTATCATGGCGAAAAAATGAAAATAACACATTCCCTCGAGGTGGAATCGAACCGACGCTTTTACAGTTTAACTAAAATTATAATGAAAGAGGTTTTTTTCCTTTAATTATATAGCATTATCGCGAGTTATTTACTAACTACCTACATTATTAAAATCACGTTTCCTGTCGTGTCGGTCCGTGTCAAAGGTTAATCTATATATATAAAAGGACTTGTCCTCACTGACTGAGGTAAGACGCACGCACAGCCGTAACCGCTGATGGTAAAAATATGAAATTTGGACAAATGTTTACTTTCATAATCTGGACATCCACTAAGAAGGGATTTTGAAAAATTTTAACCCTAAAGGGGTGAAATAAGGGTTGAAAGTTTGTATGGAAAAAAAATTAAATCTGCACCGATTTTTATAAAATTGTAAATTCAGACTCTTAAAAATATTTCATTGAACACATGTTTCGTGGTTTATTTTAATTCATCCCCTACGGGTACAAATAAGGGGTTGAAAGTTTGTATGGAAAAATCTTTAAATCGCCACCGATTTTTTAATTTTAAATTTAGACTCTTAAAAATATTTAATTGAACACATGTTTCTTGGTTTATTTTAATTCATCCCCTAGGGGCGCAAATAAGGGATTGAAAGTTTGTATGAAAAAAATCTTTAAATCGCCACCGATTTTCATAAAATTTGAAATTGATACTCTTAAAAATATTTCATTGAACTGCGAAAGCGAAGCTGCGCGCGTCCACTAGTTATTTTATAATATTTAAAAGTGCTGTTGACACAATGTCGATATGATTAAATAATTGTAAATATTAATTTAAAAATGTTTTGAGGTCGTCTGACTTTTGTGGGTTCACCATGTTTGTGTGTTCGATTGTCTGTGTGTGTTTGTGAATCTTGAAAATTCGCAATGTCTTGAAAATTTTCGCAACACAGTGTATCACTAATGCGGTTATTATCGTACAAATTGTTTCTTGTGTAAATTTCTTGTGTATTCCAATAAAGCATTATTATTATTAAAGCATTAAAGCAATAAAGCATTATTAATTTGTCCCCTCTACCTAGTATCTACAGTCCTCGAGGTTTAAGCTAAGCTCTGCATATGTGTGAGTGTTCATACATAGTGTAGGTGTAACGTCACTGCTTTTTGACAGCCGGCATACACTTCTTGTACTAATAGACAATACACAAACATATTTAATTGTTGATATTTTAAATTTGGGTTTGATTTATTAAATACTAGTGGACCCGAACGCGGCTACGCCCGCTTGAACTATAAGAATATTTATTAAATATATTTATGAAATTATTTACAGTTTTCAATAGAGAGATGCGTTAAGCAAGCTCATTTTGGGTGACTTTTTCTAACAACAAACTTTGCAAATCGTTGCTTAGCAACGACGGTTGTTATTAACATGGCGGAATAAATTGTATGTCAAATTAAATAAAAATAAAAAAATAAATATTTTAATATATTGGTATATATCGAAAATATTACAAATATGAGAAAAAAAAAGTATCCTATGTTCATTCCGGGACCCTCAAGTATCTCTATATGTGTATTTTATTACAATTAAATTAGCAGTTTGGCCCTGATTGCGTAAAAGACAGACAGACAGACAGAGTTACTTTCGAATTTATAATATAGGTATGGATAAAAGATAAAGTTGGCACGGCCCTTAACCCTTAACCTGTCGCGTTTAGAATTGCTTGTGTCCCTGCATCGTAAGATATTACCTATTTAGGTTTAATAACTAAAAAAAACACATTATCGTTCTTAGATATAGCTTGATTATCTTTATCTATTTCTTACTGATAGTATGGAGAGAAAATATTTTTTTGTTTTGTGTATCTATGTTTGTTTTGTATAGATAATTGTAATCACTCATTAACGGATTTTATATGAAGCTACGTCATCAATAGCTATCTTTAGTTTATTAAAATATTTAAATCTCGATTGCTTTAAAAATAATTAACTACAATTTTTTTTTTTTTGGGATTAAAAACGCTATAATTAATAAAATAAATTTAATATAAATTAATAGAATATTTATTTTTCTTAAGTTTGTAGAAAGGGAAGACAAGTATTAACGAAAATACTATAGGCTCTTCGGGTGCAGTGGTACAGCGTGTGTCTATAAACCCGATGTTTGTGGGTTCGATTCCCCGATTTCCTTAAGGATGAATTGTTTTCATTTCCAATAGAATGTCATTACACGCAGTAACAATGTTGACGGTATCGGTGAAGGTAATTGCTTTGGACGATAACGTTTTAAATATATAGTGATAATTGCATTACCGTGTTATATATAACCTTTGAGCGAGCGCGATTATAAAATTGTAAATTAAAATTTAAATGTGAGGTTTTGTTTTTTTATATATATTTTTTTATAATTTCAACGTTTGAGGTTCCGTCGATTCCGTCCGTTGAGGCCAGTCGTCGCGCAGGAGTACAAGCGGCCGACTGTACTTGACAGATTTGGGGGTTCGATTCCCGCTCGAGGAAGTTAAATATTTAATATCTTCATTTAGTAAGACTAAACGCGGTGTTGAGTACAGCCATTCAACACGCAATGCCTCCAGATTTTGGCGAAAAGTGGAGAACGGTAGTATCTAAATGAGAATGTATAGTGTTTTTACACTAGGTTCCCAGGTTCAGGCTTTGCATTGATTTTTTTCTGTAAAGGTTTTCTTATATTTCAATCTTATTTTTTGGTTAGAAAATTTCTGGAGAGGCACGGTCACCCCCCCATCCTCGTACCTACGCCTATTTCTCCAGTTCAAAGCCTGATAACGATAGCAATTTAAATCCACAATTCCAATCAAAAATAAGCGTAATCTCGTAAATCTGTAAATAATCCCATTATAGTCAACAATTTTGCAATCCAAGATATGATAGCTGTCACCTTGGCTAAAGGTCGACGGTTGTTGATTCATGTTTATCTAATACTAGCGTTTAACTACGGTTTCGCTCGAGTCGTCAAATGGCAAAGACTAACATTGGTGTATGACACATGACACATTGTACCTAAGTGCGGAAAGTACCTCTGACCGCAAGTAGTGGCCAACCCAATCAGGATAGTTTTCTCGATAAGTGAACTGTGTAATATATTTTTGTAATTCGGACCAGAAGTTCCCGAGATAAGCGCACTTAACCAAACAAACTCTTCGGTTTCATAATATTAATATATATAAGTAGTATAGCTATAGCCCAAAGTTTTCCTTCATAAATGTACGGTCCAAAACAAATATAATTTTTCAATTCGAGCTCATACTTTTAACAAACTCTTCAGTTATATAATATTAGTATAGAGAGGTAGATACTAACCACTCAATGATTTTCTATACATGGATTTCTATAGAATACAATATACTGTTTGAGGATGCGCGTGCGCATAATTTATGTGCAATTAACGGAGCGATTTTTTGCTACTTCGTTAGAATTTGGCTATTAGTCAGACTAATTATTCTGAGTGAACTCTTTGACCTGAATTTTGAACAATTACAGCATATCTATACATTTTTATGGTTCCGTTGCCCAATAGCAAGAAACGGAACGAATAAAAATTTCGAGGTAGCTCGATAAGAACGTATGGCTTAGTGGTCAGAGCTCTTGGATGGTAAGCTAGAGGCGCGAGCTCAAGTCCCGATACATTAAATTTTCTATTTTCTAATATCATAGTTCCAGAGTGAAAAAAATACAATTATTTTCATAGAGTGTTTCACAACCGTCGCGTTTAAAGTCTGACCCCATGGCCGTATATTATAAATACATATATAATTTTTAATTTTTCTCTTTCTTTCACAGTATGGCCGACAACACATCGAAGTTGCCAAAAGACTGCAAAGAAACGATAGTTCTGATGAAGAAGAGACTCCAACTCCTGAGGATAGGCCGCCGTCAGCTATCATTAAAGAGAATGGTGTTAATGGTATGTTACTTTTATTTTGTACCACTTTTATCTGCGGTTCCGCCTGCATTGTCAAATGGAAATAACAAGGGTTCTCTATATTTTTTTGCTTAACATTGTATCCCGCACATAGCATAATTCTGTTCCCCATTTCGGCTGAATCCTAGAGGCATTGCGTGTTGGGTGGAAATATTCAATATTTCATTTCTATGTTTGTATGTTTGTCCATATCGAGATGAGCCTTGATGATTTTAATGAGGTATATTCTTACTCGAGGAATATTTCAAGTTTTATCTGCAAAAATGAAAATAATTAATTTTCTTCAGGAACCGAACCCTCAACCTTTACGTTTACAACCATTCGCTGGCTTCAGTATTTAAATGTCTCTAATATAATTATATATAACTTCACAGGTACTAAAACGAGTGTAATAGAGCGCCAGGAGATATTGGGACCGTCACCAGAATTGAATTATAAGCGGAGTTCTAGTCAAGAGCGTGTCCAAAATGGACATCGAACGGAGACTGGGAAGGAGGAGGTGAGGCTTGGTTTTCTTTTTTCATATATTATTTTTGATGCAGAAAGCTTTATTTAAATCTACATCTTTCCATAACTACTTTACAACTGATTTCTGTCAGATTATTAAATTGGACGACAAGAAGAAGCTAATAAAAGCTTTTTTTTGGTTGTTCGTTCGTTTATCATGTTTTCGATATATTCGTATCATATTACAGGGTTTTAAAAATTGGAAATGAGTTATATTAGAAGCTTATTAAATGAATCTAATAAAGTTTCAGGATTTTTCTCCTATTTTTTAACCTAGTATGAGAAATTTCGTTCCCCACTATTGCCAATTTTTTCAAGACATTGACCACTCAACAAGTGGTGAAACTAAATCAGGCAATCAAATCGGGGGTTTTCAGGCCCCCGAGTGTAATTTGAACCCACAACGAAGCTGCAACCTTCTTTGAATTTATAATTTTCAATTACCATCATTTTTTACCAGACTAACCTCGAGTTTCACCTCCACCACTGCATGGACTTGGTGAAAGCTGGTATGGAATCCATTATAGAGGATCAGGTCACGTCAGTCTTCGAAGCTGAGGAATTGAGAAGCTGGAACCTTCTCACCAGAACTAATATGTAAGAAAATCTATATATTGCTTATTGTTTAGGCCATTACAAGAACTTTTGAATGTGAAAGTCTGTAAGCATGGACTTTTTATGGTTTACCCTTTGTTCCGTATATAGCAGGGGAGGTAACTTAGTATTGGGTTTGTAGAGTTGATGATGTGTGTGCCTTGTTACCAGGGCGAGCAAGGGTTTGTATTTCATACCCCCGAGTGAGAATCGAACCCACAACTGTCGCCTTTACAGTCGACTGTGCTGCTACGCCACAACGGTTTCGTATTTCTTTGTTTTTTTATTTATTTGTTTTAATGTTATTTCAGGCAATATGAGTTTTTAACATGGCGTCTTACAATAATATGGGCAATGGGTTTCGTGGTACGATATTTCTTCTTGCTTCCTCTCAGGGTACTAATATTCGTTATTGGGGTAAGTCAACTTAGATATTTCTATTTATAATTAGTTCATTTAAAGAATATTCTAGAAAATTTGAATTCTCAAATTTTATAAGTTATGAGAAAGAGGGAAACTATGAAAAGAATTACTAATTTATTTTTCAGCTCTAAAATATGGCTCATATTCAGTAGAAAAGAGTATGAATCAAATGAAAATGTAAATTAAAGTGTATAAATAGAAGCCGTGTCAAATTTGGCCAGTGTCTGGCTATAATTATTGTGGGTTTGATTCCCACTCAGAAAATGTCTTTAGTGCTCTTTTATTCCTTTTTTTAAAATAAGAATTTAACCCCTTTCCTTCTGAAAAGCACCAATGTTAAGTTTTATACACTATTTAATTCATTGTGTAATGGCGGACAGGTATTCACAATGATATCGACGATGTCCCTCATCGGACTATTACCAGAGAGCAAATTCCGTCGTTTTCTCGGCGCTATTGCATACAAAATCGCAATAAGAACATTAATGCGAAGTATGTCTTGTGTAACAAACTTCCACGACACAAAATACATGCCGAGGTCCAATGGGTTCTGTGTTGCCAACCACACGAGCCCCATTGATGTGGGCATTTTGAGTGTCAACACCTGTTTCTCTTTGGTACGACTTGTTAAAGTGTTGCCAGCCTTGGGGTTAATGTGCTTTGTTTTTAAAATGTATCATTGTGTACGTCTTTGCAGCGGTTGTTTTTGTTTGGATTTGACGTTTTTTTTATTGAAAATGTGTGTTTTGGGGCATAAAAGTTATAACGCGACGACAGTAAAAAACGTCAAAGTCAAACGATATCCATATAAACCCCAAATCAGACCCAAAAAAACTCATTACATTATTAGGTATGGTGGCTAATCGTATGTACAGCGTGTGTTGGAACGTTGCCCGATGGTGCTTTTAAACAGAGAGTGAACAACTCACTTTCTCTTATTTGCTTCAATTTCTTATCACGGTGCATATCAGCCGTGATAACGTATCACAATAGTGATGATAAGCCCCGGAGTGGCATATGTGTTGCGAACCATACAAGCCCCATCGATGTGTTGGTGCTTATGTGTGATAGCTGTTATTCGTTGGTAAGTTTGGGTTCGATATAATAGTTTTTTAGGTTAAGAGTAATGAAATGAAAAGTTTAGGCTTATTTTATTTTCTCACGCTCTGGTAAGAAAAATATGGCGATGAGTTACGTCTAGTAGAGTGTTCATTAAAAAAATGGTGAGTTATTCGATTTAAATAATTTTATGCAAATTTTGTAATATTTGTTCGATTTCATTTTCATGTTATTAATTTGGGCTCTATATCTAAGCATGTCAATCATATAACATTAGCATGGAAATATTAGTCACAGTGGGGCATATAATTAGACCGTAACTGCCCCATGTTTTATTTTTGTATTGTATAATAAATGGGATTATCATGTTTATAAAATATTTATTTGGGGCTTAAAATATAGAATAATTTTATGTTAAATTTTAAATTACATACATTTATGGTAAATCATTTGATTATTTAAAAAAGATTCACACTGTTCTGTATCATGTACGAGGTGTGTTCAAAAAGTAAGGTGACTTTTCAAATTTGGCGGGCAACGTACTTTCGATTATCGATTTTTTTATTTTGTTATGTTGGTACCCTCTTCCCGAACATCTGTACCAAGTTTCAAGTGTATAGCATTTTTTGTTTGGTTGGGAGAGGCGTAAAGGTTATAAGTGTTTTGCGTGCTCGGCGATTTCTTGCTATCGAAAAATATGGATCAAAGGATTTGCATCAAATTTTGTGTAAAAAATAAAATAAAGTGCTCCGAAACACTTAAAATGTTGACAGTGGCATACGGTGAAACTGTTCTGAGTAAAAAAAATGTTTACAAGTGGTACAAACTCTTCCAAGATGGCCGGGAAGATGCCAATGACGAGCCTCGCTCTGGACGCCCAAGCACGTCAACAACTGATGAAAACGTTCAAGCAGTGAAGAAAATTGTTCTGGAAAATCGTCGAATCACTATCAGAAAAGTTGCTGAGGATGTTGGTATATCGCTTGGCTCGTGCCTTGAAATTTTTTCTAACGTTTTGGGCATGAGACGTGTGTCAGCGAAGTTTGTTCGGAAATTGCTAAATTTTGACCAAAAGAACCGTCGCATGAGCATCGCTCAAGAACTGTTGAATGACGTCAACGACGACCCAGATTTACTCAAAAGGGTCATAACTTTTTCTTGTGACTTTTTCTTGTTCCCAAAACTAAAGAGACCTATGAAAGGACGGAGATTTGCAACGATTGAAGAGATAAAGACTGCATCGCTGGAAGAGCTCAAGGCTATACAGAAAAGTGCTTATGAGAAGTGCTTTGACGATTGGAATAACCGTTGGCATAAGTGTATTGTATCTGAGGGGGATTACTTTGAAGGGGACAATATAAATATTGATAAATAAATAAATATTTTTTCTTAAAAATACAAAGTCACCTTACTTTTTGAACACACCTCGTATATATTTTTATTGGGTTTTTTAATGTTTGTGATTTTTTTAATAAGTACACAGATCCGGTAACTGAAACTATAATAAGTTTATAGACCATTGTTAATAGACCATTTTCTTTTCTATTAAAAATATAATTTATATAAAAGATTATAAATATAATAAATAATATTAAAATTATATTTTAAAAATTATTTATTATTATTGCAGCTATTCTTATTATTAATTATTAAAAGTGAATATAAAATGGTTTTACGAGATCATTCACGTAGTTATGTGCAAAATTTATTGCTTAGTTACAGTTTCCTTTGAACGGATGGTGTGGGATTTCATTTTATTAGGAACCATATATCATTTTAATTAAAAAAAAATAATAGTGTTTATTTTCATTTCATAATCTGTTTTATGCTTAATATTTTACACTTAAAAAATATATATATTTACAGATTGGTCAAAGACATAATGGTTTCTTGGGACTTTTACAAAGAGCATTAGCTCGAGCATCTCCACATATTTGGTTTGAGAGATCTGAGGTGAAGGACAGACATGCGGTTGCTAGACGGTTGGTTATATTTAATATACGTATCATATAATGTTATCAATTTCAGATATGATGATTTAATAATGAAATAGTTTTCTATTAAATTGTATGATAACACTCTGTGAGTGTCTGCTAATTTAATCGATAAGTATCACATGGCAGCATCTAAATGCAAATACGATGGTTGCAAGTTCGTTCCCAATCGAGAAAATATGTAATTTTCATTTTACTGCTAAAAAAAGCGTTAAGCCCTGCTCTCTACTCATCACACAGTGTCTCTAATTTGGGTTGAAAGCAGAAACGGAGTGTCTTAACAAAAAATATATCATTATGATTGACGCAAGTTATTAAACAAAAAAAAACCTGTTTATTATTATGCAATAAAATATACTAAGAAGTTATTATCGCGATTATTGCCGATATAAGATAATTAAGTATATATAAATAGACAAATTAATTAATATTACGCAAATAATCGGTTATCATTTAATTTATAAGATTATTTGATATAAATTAAGATATGGAAGCTATCGTTCACAGTTCTTTTGCTAACTACACATACGTGAAATTATCTATTAACATTGAAAAAGAGGCCGTAGTAGTGCAAAGGGAAAAGCGACTGTATACGCCACAGATTGTGGGTTCGATTCCCACTCGAGGAAATGAAATATTTAATATTTTCGTCTTCGTGCTCTGGTAAAGAGGCAAAGCGCGGCTTTGAGTTCCGCCACTCAACTCGGAATGCCTCCAGAATTCGACAGAAAGTGGAAAATGGAAGTTGTTGGAACGGATGGAAGAAGTTATGGAAACCGAGTGCTTAACACTAGGTTCCGAGTTTACCCTGTGCTTCCTTGATTTTATAATTTTTCCTTTGATATACCAAACCCGACAATTAAATACGAATTCACTGATTGAAGTATTACTAAAACAAACAACAATTATGTAATTTACAGATTAAAAGAGCACATCTCGGTAGCGGACAACCCGCCTATACTCATCTTCCCTGAAGGCACTTGTATTAACAATACGTCGGTGATGCAATTCAAGAAGGGTAGTTTTGAAGTTGGTGGCACTATATATCCTGTTGCTATTAAGTGAGTCTTTTTTATTTGTTGTTAGTTATTGAAATATGGAAATAATAATTTGAGACCGTCGTGATGCATTGGGACAACGTCCGATCGTAAATGAAATGGTTGTGGGTCCGATTTCCACTTGGCAAAGTGATTTTTTTTTGCAAGAAGAGAATGAAGTGTCTACAACCCAAGTTCTCCTTACTCTGTTACAAAAAAGAACTTACATTTTAGGTACGACCCGCGTTTCGGCGACGCATTCTGGAACAGCTCTCGCTACGGCATGCTCCATTACCTTCTGAACATGATGACCTCGTGGGCGATAGTCTGCGACGTGTGGTATTTACCCGCCATGCACAGAGATCCTGACGAGAGTGCCGTTGATTTTGCTAACAGAGTGAAGGCGGTTATAGCGAGGCGCGGTGGACTTGTGGATTTGATGTGGTGAGTTGGGGCAGAATGGGTTGTGTTGTATTACTAAATGCACCTTCACTTAAATTACATACAGCACGCCAAAATTACAAAATTTCATGTTTACATATAGTTTTGATTCACGTACAGTTTATTTACAAATTCTTTAAACAAAAATACAAAAGGAATATACATTTAAAAAAATTGGGCTGATTAGGTATTGGGGCAGAAAGAGTTCGGTCACACAAAGTAAATATAATGGACAAAAATTGCTTTTATATAAGAAAAAAAGATGGATCTGTATTATCAATAGAAATATATATATTTTTTATTGACAAGTATGATTGAAAGTGGTACTGAAGTGGCTTACAATATCTTTAAACTTAGTGTTTCGAATTCAAGTGGAAAGCTGAGGACGGACTGTTTTAACACTACATTATAAAGAATAAAGCTTGGAGTTAAAAAATATATCCTTTAGATGAAAGTATTTTAAAAAAACTGTTGTTTAGTATTACTGAAATTGTTATTATGGATTTTTAAATGAATCAACTATTTTTTTTAATAACAGGGACGGACAATTAAAACGTATGAAAGCGAAGAAAGAATGGAGGGAGTTACAACAAGAGGAGTTCAGCAAAAGATTAAAAGGAGAATAATATCAAAAACAGAGAAAAGAAAGGTATTTTTTTTAAAAAAAGTGAAAGTAAAGTGTTAAAGTGATTTAAAAACATGTTTTAAAGTGAGAACACTTCACTTCAAAAATGTGGGTATAGAACGATTGATTGACTTTTTATAAAAGGAATAAATACTTTAAAATTTAGAATGTTGTATTCTTATTATAATATCACAATTATGGTTATTATTATTATTAATATAATAATAATTATTGTTAATAAGTGAATTAAAAATGGCAATAATTTATTGGTCTTTTTAACTAGCATTGTTTAGCATTTATTTTTTTAAGTGTTTTTTTAGAACTGAGGCAGCTTCTTAATAGCATTTGTATTTAAGATTTTTTTATTTTAATATATTGGAATGTACGTTTTATATAAATGTAAAGGGAGGATCATCAGTTCAAATCCTGTTAAGGAGAATATTATATATGCATAATGTCTATTATGCTCTTTTTTAGTTTGCATTGCAATAGTTTTAATATTAAAAAACAGCTTAACGCAATATCTCCCATATAGCAAGGTAGAAAGAGGGAACCTATTGTTAAGACGCTCTGCAGCCCAATTTCGAGACATTGTGTGTTGAGTGACGGAATTCAACGCCGCACTAGGTCTATTAGAGCAAAATATAAATATTTTGTACCCCAGAATCAAACACACAACCGCCGCGTTCACAGCCAAATGCTATGGCACTGCAAAACGACGGCCTCAACATTTTCTTATTTTTAACTTAACTTTTACATTTACCTATTTATTAAATCAATCTGTATCAATTATTATCATATATTTTTTTGAATAATTGTTTAATAATAAAGAGAAATAATACTGAAGGTATATGTTAGTGTCCAATCACAACGTATTTTTTCTGCCCAATCGAGACATTGCGTGTTGAGTGGCGGAACTTAACTCCGCGCTTTTTCTGTTAAGGTCGTGATTTATAAATAATTCATTTCTCCGAATGGGTCTCAAACCCAAAACTATCTCTTTTAAAATCAGTTACTATTTTTTCCTTTTATTATTAAACATATTATTATGTAGATGTAATTATTTAAACAGTTTTTATTAAATTGTAATAAAAAAATATAAACTGTGTAAAAAAATAATCTTTGTATGTATTTTGTAAATGGTCAGTTGTAAAGTGGTGTGACTTGAATGTAATTTTTTTTGTGGGAATTCTTGATTTAAATCCTCAATATTATAATTTTATTTAAAAAATATTTTTAATGTTTCAGCGCTTGTATATTTGTAGTAACAATGTGATGGTTAAAGTTATATTAAAATTGGTTTGATTTTATCATCATGTTGATGATTATGAATTTTGGTTTCAAATAAAAAAATCAACTAAATAGATAAGGGGCTGAAGGTTGTCACACAAAGTAGGTGAAAAAAATGAGACTATATTTAAAAAATGAGGCATTATTATTTAATAAATAAATTATCTTTTATATAACATAAAAAGAACTTTTCGATTATAACTACTAGTTCCTGAGATTAGTTCGATCAATCAATACAAACCCTTCATTTTAATTTTAAATATGTTCGATACATATTTCGTAAGTTAGACCGACGGAACTTACTCGTTGAAACATATATTTACAAATGTATTTTTTTAATATATATAATTAACTTAGTAATCACTCACATTATGAATAAAACATAAGTTATACGATTATATATGTATAATTTAGTCTAAATTAGTAATAGTGAGTCTAAATTAGTCAGCATTTAGTTCAGTCACACCACTTAGCTCTGTTATCGTGTAATTTTGAATCGGTGATATAAATGTGATGGATGCTATATATTTTTTTGTACTCAATTTATGGCTTAATTGTATTTATTTATTGAATAAATAATTTATAGAAAAAGTGTATTTTTTTATTAAATGGACATACATGTCTATATGTTATATCTAAGGTTATGTGGTCCCCACTCGTCGCTTTTCGCCAATTTTATTTTGGCAACCTTTTTTATAATAATTGATAAATAAAACACATAATACATAATATATAAATCTTTTATTTTAATACAAATGTGTATAACATACTATATAATGTGAAACAAATATAAGACTTTTAAATTAAAATTCATCATTCTCAAACGGATGGTATTTGTGTCCGAGAGATCTGAAAAAAAGGTAAAAAAAATGTTTTAATTAAATTGATTTTTTCATGGTTGTAGAAAAAAGAAGGAAAAGGACAGTATATTTTATTTTTCCTTTTCATTTTTACGACGCTGCGCAGAGGTGCGATCAACTGTAGGCACGAAGGTTGTGTATTCGATTTCTGCTGAGGGAATAAAATATATCCTTGCACTGGCAATAAGGCAAAGCGAAGCGTTGAGTTCCACCACTCAACATGCACGAATTCGGCAGGAAGTGGTAGTGGAATGGAGGTAGAAAAATCCTGGGAGCCTGATGTTAATACATCAGGCTCCCAGGTTTTTTCTACCTACCCTTGTAACTGTTGAAAATTAAAAGAACTAAGAATTATACTCACGCAAGCATCGGCACTAATCGTCCATTACAATCGAATGAATCGATCAACTCTACATCCTCCTTTGAAAGAGAAAAGTTAAAAACATCAAAATTCGATGCAATTCTTGATTTATTCACTGATTTAGGAATAACAATGTTGCCGCGCTCTATTTGATATCTGCAAAGAAAAAAAAATGTATTAAAAACAACAATAAAATGGCTGTCAATGTACTTTATCTGTATACTAGCCTCAAAAAGACCCAGTTAAACTTATTGTTAGTGTTATAATATTGAAAATTTTCATCTAAATCACTTCATTAGTTTTTGCGTGCAGGTGTTACAAACATCCATACTAACAAACTTTCACATTTATAATATTTTTATATATACATATTTCTGGACACTTTAATTCTTTTAATATTATCAAAAAAATATATATTTTTTATTTTTTTGGGTAAGCAGAGGGAATTTGTACCCAAGGCCGCACGTGGTCTTGTCAGAGCAAAGAAACGAACATAATTCATTACCCTCAAATGTAAATCGAACTCACAACCACAAGATATTAGTATGATATTATCCAACATAATATGTACATACAAGTTCACCTTTAAAACACTTTTTTAACTAAAGTTTACCAAAACTTACCTAATAAGCACTTGAGCGACGCTTTTACCCAATTTCTGAGCGATTTCCTTTAGTTTCGCGTCATCCATCAGTTGTGGTTCGTCAGGCTTCGCCCAGGGCCTGTCGGGGGAGCCCAGGGGGGAGTAGGCTACCATTTTGATTCCGTGTTGGGCACAAAACGATTTTAGCTTAGATTGGTTGAGGTACGGATGGCATTCCACCTTGACATTTGTGAAAAAACAAAAAATAGAAAAGTGTGTTTTTGTTTGTGGCATGAGATTTTTTTAAATTTGAATTGAGTATTTTATTGTTCAATATTTTTTATATATTTATCTGTCAGATCATATATTTTCTTTATAACTTCAATTGATATATAATAGTCAAAATAATCCAGTCATATACATTTTTGGTATTTTTTCTAATTTGGTTTGGTTGTGAATCAATTCATCTTTTAAGAAATAGGCCACGGCCATTTAATTTAGTGTGAACAATATATTTTAATGTATGTATTTAAAATATTTGTATGGAGATTTGCATCATCATTAACATATAACACTTACACAGTTCCACCTTACAACATTTAAAAGAGGAAAAACAAATATTTTTCAAAAATTTAAATTATGGATATAAAAAAAACACAAATCCCACCTGATTAACGACTGGCTTGACATTGGCATGTTCGAGCAACCTCTCCACTTGTTTTGCATTAAAATTGGACACTCCCAAAGACCTGACGAGACCTTCGGAGACGAGCGGCTCTAGAGCCTTCCAAGTGTCCAGATAGTCCACGTCGGAGTAGAGGATCTTACCTGATTCATCGGCGGGGAAGAGTTCTCCATCTTCCTGATGGAAAAATGGGTAAAACTTTAATACTTTTGTATTGTAAAGGGATGTACGTTACCAACCAAAAGTATAATACCATTAATATCAAAGGATAATGAAAATAATAGTTTTTGCTTTATTTTATACATTGTAAGTTAAACTTTAATTTTTTAACTTTACGCTTTATCTTCGTAATAGTGAAGCATGTGGATACCTAGGGTTTAGACACTGCGCTCTCTACTTTCCGTCAGAATTCTGGGGGCATTACGTGATGTGTGGCTGAGCTTAACGCCGCTCTTAGCCTCGTTACCAGAGCCAGGAAATGAATATATTAAACATTACTAAAACTATTAAACGACGACGGGATCCAGAGTTTAGACACTCTATTCCCCTCGCAACGCCAATATTTTCAATACATTGTGTGTGAAGTAGTGGAACTCAACACCTTCTTGTTATTAGAGCGAGGAAATGATAATATTTCATAATTTATTTCTTTGAGTGGAGCGAATATCGAACCCATATCTGTGGCGTTTAGTCATACCATGTGCCACTGCGCCATGGTGGTGTCATATTTTTTAGGTTTTATTTCAAATTATTTATTTATTTAGTACCACACTGTATCCCGCTCAAAGTAGGCAGAGAGAACCTAGTGTTAAGGCACTCCATTCCTTTAAAAACAGTGAGTTGCCATTGAATGTTGAGTTGCAGAACTCAGACGCTGTGCTTTGTAAATATATAATACATATTTAATTTTTCCATCATACTCTTTTTATATACACATTAAAAATTTTCAAAATTTTTAAATTAAATAACCAAAAATTGTACCTTATAGCCCTGTGGCCAATGTATGAGGTAAAGATCCAAATAGTCCAGGTTCAAATTCTGGAGGCTCTCTAATAAAGCACCTTTTACTAAGTCTGGACGATGGAAAGTGTTCCACAGCTTAGATGTTATGAATAAATCCTCTCTGTAAATAAAAAATATATATTTTATTATTTATTTTAGCTTCATGCTGTATCTCACATATAGCAGAGTATGCAAAGGAAACCTGGTGTTGACACACTCTGTTCCCCACGCACCCCAATTTACAAGTATTTTCATGTTCAGTGGTACATCATTCAGTGGTTTGGCTAAATGCCAAATTTTGTTTTGTTATATGACGAAAATCAATAACTTCCTTGAGTGAGAATCGAACGAGTAGCCGACGCGTTTTCAATCAGACACTGTACCATTATGTCACAACAACTTAGTAACTATACTTTAGTAACTTTAAGAATACTTTACAATCTTTAATAATAATAAATTTGTGAACTTTTAATTAAATATTATTAGAAAAAGTATACAATAATACTACTATTATTATTAATATAAATATAACATGACTTGTAACAAAGAAAATTTTATATTTCTATTTCTGCACTCTGGTTAGTTAAACTAGGTTTGCCCTACCCTGCTGTGTGCGGGATACAGTGTAAAGTTGATTTATTTATTTTTAATTAGTTCACAAATTCATATAACTTCAAAACTTCAAAAATATCTCCTGTATATCTTGACATATTGAAATCTCCAATTGGCAGAGTTTTTACAATGTAATAAATTTATATTTGTATAATTCCACACTTACAAAAGAAAAATATTCATTTAGAAAATATTTAGAAGTTCAAATTCTGATGCATTAAAAAAATTATAATTGTTTAAGTACAAAATATACCTTTTAATAGCCCCTGATTGAATTTTATCCTTAATCGCTTCCCCTACTTCCTTCTCATTGCCATACACATAGGCACAGTCAATGTGTCTGTAACCAATATCGATCGCATCTTTCACTGCTTGAGTCACTTCGCCTGGTTTTGACTGTAAGTAAAATAGTTAAATTGAACCCTTTTTTTCAGCGTCACATTATATGCCACACATATCGGGATAAACAGTAGGTACCTGGGGACCTAGATTTAAATTAAGACACTCTGTTCCCATTAAGATATTTCTGTTCTAGATTTTCTGCCAAATTCTTGAGGCTATGCATGTTGAGACATGGAAATTACTGTTGCGCTTTGTTTCATTGTCAGAGCAAGTAAATGAAAAGATTAAATATTTCATTCCACCTAGTAAGAATTAAGATGACAACCTTCATATTTACAGTTGCAGGCCTGTGGACCTGTATATATATATATAGTGTGAAGTTGAAAAAGTCAATTACATTTTGCTGGTACATTTAAATAGATTTATTATCAATAACTTTCATTTGTTGTGTAATAAACTTAGTTATTAAGTACTCTAGTACTAAAATCAATAAATCAACTAAAAACTGAACAAATTATACAATATATATCTTTTAAAGTTTATTAGCATTTTAAACTTTATTTCTATATGAGCATAAATATGATTTTAGTTTGTATTATCAATAAGGACTTGTTAACCTTGTAGCTTCATTATGTATGTACAATAAGCTATCTACCCATAATTATCTATTATTATAGGTGCCTAAATGTGCTTTGACGACATTTTAGCCTTAATAAATATGTAGTTACCAGTTTTATTATTATTTTAAATGTATATCTTGAGGCCGGCACGGCATCTGACTGTAAAAGCGACTTTCTGGGTACGATTCCCACTTGGAGAAACAGATTATTTTCATTTTATCGTTCTGGTAGCAAAACAAAATGCAACGTTGAGTTCTGCCACTTTATAATCAACGTCTTGAAATTCGGGGGAAAATGGAAAACGAAGTGTCTTAACGCTCCGCCTATCTTGTTAAACGCGAGACGTTACGTGAATTTATTTATTTTTAAGCTCTGTTAAAAAGTAGGATATAACAAAAAAAAGCAAAAATACCTTCCAAGTTCCGATACCTAAAATTGGACAGTCATAGCCGTTTGCGAATTTAACCATGGGGACTATCGAAGCCATTTTAATGTTATATTTTATTTGTTATTAATAATAATAATAATCAAAACAAATCATACAATATCGTATCGGTGAAGAGCCGGCGCAAATATTTTACGATTTGACGTTTTGGAATTTTGACCTTTAACATTGACAGTTGCTAAGCGTTCTAAAATGGATGTCAAAAATTAAATATAATACAAAAAAATTAAATAAAATCTGCTTCACGATGTATTCCGTGTTGAGTGGCAAAGCTCAACGCCGCGCTTTTCCTCATCACCAGAACGAAGAAATGGAAATATAAATGCAAATAAATATTCCACTTCCTCGAGTGGGGATCGAATCTACAACCGTCGCGTTACAGTCACACCCTAGTGTCCCTGCGCCACGACGGTCTCAATCACCGCGTGTACATCTCCAGCATTTTAGAAAGGCCTATACCTATATCCTATACCTATTACATTATTTTAATATTTTTAAAGTAACCTACTGCGATCGGAAGAACATTAGATACGTAGGATGTGTCATTTCTCATACACAACTCTAAAGCTCGGTTTCCTTTAAGGACTAAGTTGAAAATGCAACCGTAAACTGCATGCTTTACTGTCCACCAATAAATACTAAGGTGGAAAGGACCGAGCGAAGTTAAATAAACACTGAACTCGATCAGTTCTAGAGGGAATGGGATGAAGTAATTACAAAACTCTTTGTTAGTGGCAATGTATGCCGATTTTATTGAAAAAGGAGTCCGTTCCACTTAAACATTTCCCGCTGATTTCTCTTTCGCAGTGGAATCCGGGCGTAGGTTATTTCCATTTAACCGTATGGGAGATTTTTTTATCAAGCTTTAGATTATACCGCTTCGTTAGAAACACTTATCGTTTTGACACAATAATACTATATGTACTTACCTGATAGTATATCCGTCAGCGGCAAATGTTTTCTAGATAAGAAATTAATATCAATGTATGAAGAGTAAGTAAATCCAGGAGATATAAAGGATATATAAATGATATTGATATAGTTGCCTTATTTAATACAAACCTTCTCCTGTGGTTTCCTTCGCGTGGTGAAAATTAAAAAAATAAGAGTTGTATATGACGCTGACTGTTACCTTACATCGAAACTTTGAACGAGTAAAAGATTAATGTAGAGTAAACAAGGAGAACCTACTAATCAAGATTTTTCATTCTCCTCTTTCCGTCTGAATTACTACGTAACACCGTGTATGGCGTGCAGAACTCAATGTTGCAATAAGTTATTAATGAAGGTACAATTTATATTTTAAATTAAATCAGCTTCACGATCACGCAGTAGCCCGCACACAACAGAGTAGGCAGAGGGAACACACATTAAATACTCCGTTCCCCACTGTCCGCCGAATTTTTCGAGACATTGCTTGTTGAGTGGCGGAACTCAACGCCAGGCTTTTGACTTAGTGCCAGAGCGAAGAAATGAAAATATTCATAAATAATTATTAATTCCCTCGAATGAACTCACGACTGTGAGTTACAGTCACACCCTTATGCCCCTACGCCACGATGGCCTCAATACTTTATAAGCTACAAATATTCCTTAAGTTTTTAAATACGGATAATCTATTGTTTTAATTTTAAAGAGATACTCACCTTCCAAGTGCCTAGGCCGATTTGCGGTATGCTTTTGCCATTATTAAATTCGACAGTTGGAACTTTTGACGCCATGTTTTCGCGCGTTTTCCACCAACGTCGAGTCGATACTAAATAAAATTTTATACTTGAACTTGCGGGTTATCGTTTATCTTCATTTAACGTTTACATAAATGGACAAATATTATGTATGTATATATTTTTTATTGTTTCTTGTGTAATTGGAAATAAGTATGTTATGTAATAGTTATTATATGGCTGATATCTATAATTATAGTAATTTGTTTCATATATACAGGTTTAAACGGAGTAGAATTTGTAGTCGCGTCGTTCGGGTAAGATATATAAGCGCGATAATAATTAAAGCGTCTGTTTGTATTGAGTCAGAATTATTTGGCTTGTTACCTGAGTAGGTTAACGCGAGTTGTTATCGTTGTTGCCTCGATAACTACTCAAGGAAATTAATTATTTGCATTTTCTTGCTCTGGTAAAGGAAGGGGGGTATTGAATTCCTTTACTTATTGTGGTGTACATACATACTACCATAGCTTCACGCTGTATCCCTGATGGGGTAGCCAGAGAAAACGGAGTTTCAAACGCTACGGTCTCTACATATCTCTTTCACCTCGCCTACGGTCTTCAACATCTTCTTATACGTCTGCCAGGGAATCTTCATGCTTTTTATATTAAGAATCTAGACTATAGATATAGATATGCTTATCTATGATTTTTTTCTGCTTTTAACAGATATGTTCGTGTAAATTACGTTTTAAAATTAAAATTAAAATTTCCTGGGGTGGGCACCAGACTATTCTGGGGTGAGCACGGCCCACCCGGCACACCCCTTCCTACCCCCATGAATCTAGAATAAGGACACTCCGTAGTCCACTTTATACCAAATTCAAGACACTGCGTATTGAGTGGACTCAACACGAACTTAACGCCACTCTACATCTAACAAAGCGAAGAAGCAAAAATTATTCATTCTTCTTCAAGGGAATTGAACCCACAACCATCGCCCTTACAGTCAAGTCGTTTCAAAGCGGCACGACAGCCTTACTTCACTACATAGGTACTTACTTTAATAGTTAAATAATATTATCAATTATATCTTAAAGAGACACTCGTAACTGATAAGGAAATAACAAACATTTTATAAGTGTGATAAAACAATCATGATCTTATATCCAATACCTTGACATATTACATACTAGCGACCCAACTGGCGCTTCGCCCGCTTAAATTTATTAACCAAATTATACAAAATTTTAATTAAAATTTTATTACTGTAAAGTTTCATCTAAATGAGTTCAGTAGTTTTTTGTGGAAGAGAAATAAAGATCCATCTTTTTCAACAAGCATTTATAATATAAGTTGAATACCTATCGAACCGGTCACGGCTTCGGTTCTAGCTGCATTCACACAAGCATTCATATTTAAGTAAGAAGTCACTTATATAGAAAAAAAACCCGACAGCATAAACTAAATGAATGTATTCGGTAACATTTTGATCATTGAGACAAATCCAACGATATATCCAACAAGGGAGCGAACATACGCGGCAAAACATAACCTCTTCTTAAGCTGCGCCGCAGCCAGGCATTGAAAATAAACTGCTAACATTTCTTTTAGTTGAAGGCAGTCATGGAGCAGGGCACAAGCGTGCAGCTGTATTACGTTAGATTGTGGGTTCGATTCCCACTCGAGGAATAGAAATGTTTAGTATTTTCATTTCTTTGCTTTGTCTTGTTAGTTGATACTTTGTCATTCATTGATTATTAAAACGGCATCTCAAAACTGATCTCAGAGTTAAGAGCGGTTTATAAATATAGGCCTGAGACAGAGGGAAAAGAAAAATAATTCATTCCTCCTCGTGGGAATTGAACTTGCAACCGCGCGCACGCTTTCTGTCAGAGACTGCCCCACTCTGACAAAATAGCCTCGTAATTTTCGGTGTGGTCGATATATTTAATTTTCAAATAATCACTACTGTAGTAGCATATAAATCTAATAACCATTATAAAAGTAAATAAAACGAAACGGTGTTATAAATAATTTATTCGATTACAAAAAATCTCTCAACATTAAATATTTTAACTTCCTCACATTTACATTGCTGTTTCCCGCATATAGCAGGATAAGCAGAGATAACCTAGTGTTAAGACACTCTGTTCCCAACGCACCACCGAATTTCCGAGACATTGAGTGCCGCGCTTTATCTTATTAGTGGGGAAATATCCTTAAGAATATTATATAAAGTAAGAACTGAGCCGAAACCCTAATAATGGAATGTTATATTTCTCTATATCGACCTTAAAGTAAAAGCTTGACTTTACAAAAAAAAAGCTATTCCAATATTCTATAGATGATCAATCACTATGATTTCCCATAAATTATATTTTTGAAGTTATCTCACTTTCACTTTGAAGTTCCGATACCATATTTTATAATATTTTTCCAATCTTATAAATGAGTTCAATGAGTAATCTCCATGACATTGTTGTATTTGACGTTGCACATTGAAATAGACTATAACTTTTGTATTTATCCTTCTCATTGTGTCACTAAAATGACAAATAGATAACATAGTGTCTCAACACTAGGATTTCCCTACATATTGCATAAAATAGGAGAACCATGTGTAAATAAAAAAAGGTTTATTAAATAATGCCACAGATTTTAACTTACTTATAAACTGATATTTTTAATATAAAACTTTAGTGTGCTCAAGAATAATGTATTATTATAAAAAAGGACAAAGCAGTGAAACAGATACAGATTGTAATAAGAATTTCTAAGTGACATAAGAAATAAATATTGCGTCTTTAAAAAGCTACCACATTTTTATAATACAAGAAAACGCACGGCCATGTTGAAACGCAAATACGCACATATTGCAACGACTGTTAGCTGCTATATATAAAAGTGGTGCAACCCATATTCTAAAGATGTACTATATTAAAAAAAATACCTATACAAGGCCAGTCGTGGCTCAGGAGCGCAAACATACAACTGTAAATGTAGGACAGGTTGTTTGATTCTTAATTCGGAAATGATGTATTTTCCTTTTTCTCCCTCTGGAATGAGTCCTAATGTCTTAATACAACGTTCTCTCTGCTTACCTTGCTATGTGCGGAATACAGCGCAAAGCTAAAAAAATATAGCAACAGTGGAGACGTTCATCCATCGTGAATATATAATTTAAACCATGTATTTTAGAAACTTCTATTAAATACTTTCGATTATCTGGATTAGGTTTACCTGAATGCTTAAAAGCAATAATTAATCCGGTTAATCGGGTTTCTACAGTATGATTGAAATAAAAATGTATACATTTTTATGTAATGAAAACTAACTCAAAACTATCTCGTGGTTTTCATTTCGGAATAGCTTTAGTAAATATATTTATTCAACAAAATGATTTTATACTAGCGACGATATTGTCGCATGCGATATTTTATATTGACTTAACTTTGTCGTTAAGGAACTGATCTAAATAACATTATAATTCAATGTTAAGTTTGCCAAAATAAAACAGCGAAAATTGCATTTATATCGAGTAAGCCATTTCTAAGAATAGCATTCACAAACGCACAGACAATTCGACAAACTGACAAAATTTTAAAACAATTGTTTTGGGTATTATTACCTTTATAAATAGATTTTCCAGTACAGAATAATTTAACCTTCACTTTATTAATAGGTAGAATCTAACGCCACATAAAAAAAATATTGTGCATATTTTAAAAAAAATATTAAAAAAAACATATCAAGCACAGATAAATAGAAGATATTACATTCTATGGAAAAGTAACCACTTTTCCATAGAAAGTAATATCTTTTATAAGTCTTTATTTTGTTAGCATTTCAATTATACCACATTTTCAAAATTTCAATTCAAAATAAAAGTGTCCCAACTCAAAATATTTGTAACTTTTTTGAAAAATTCTTCAATACACCCAATTTAATTTTGAAAATGCAACATAATGATATGATATAAGTGTAATAAAAATATTCTTAAATATCATATAGCAAGTCCATTTAGGGTTGTCTGTTTCAAATTTCCTCTTTAAAAAGCCTAATTGTCTACATTTTTTTATGAAAAATGCATAACTGACAACCCTATTTAACTTATAAATTACATATATAATAATATTTAAAACGTTTTGCGATGCACAGCCCTATGACCCTCTTCATCATACTCTCTCTTAGAGACCCACATCTTACGGAATGTGTCTAGGGAGGCCAGAATCGAACCTCCTATCCACGTTGAGTATAGACGCTCTTGCGGAGCTGAGATCTAAAAAAATTGGATAAAAAATTTATATCACCAAAAACAAGATAAATATATCTAATACGTATACTAATATTACAAAGTGAAGGTGTTTGTTTAATTAAACGGATTTATCTCAGGAACTTGATTATGCAGACAAAGCCAGGAAAAACTAGTTAGGTAGTTTTATGAGGCTGAGTATACGACGGATGTGGGTTTTCCCTACTTTTTTTTCTAGGTATTGATTCTTACTGATAGGAATTATTTTCATTTCCCTAAAGAAAGATAGACAAAACGAGGCGTTGAGATAAATTGACAAACGAACTATTCAACGCAAAAAAACACAATTCAAACCTGCTTACGAGGCTGAGTATACGACGGATGTGGGTTTTCCCTACTTTTTTTTCTAGGTATTGATTCTTACTGATAGGAATTATTTTCATTTCCCTAAAGAAAGATAGACAAAACGAGGCGTTGAGATAAATTGACAAACGAACTATTCAACGCAAAAAAAACACAATTCAAACCTGCTTACCCTAATTTTCATATCCTTGGGCGCCAATCGTCTTATTTCCGCCAGCAACCTGTCCCCAAACCCTCGGAAGAGAGTTGAACCTCCACTCAGTACTATATTTTGGTATAAAACCTTTCTAAGATCCATATCTGATTTTTGTATGGCAAACATTAATACTTCGTGGAGACCTGGAAAGGAAAAATAGGTATTTTTTCGGTAAAAAACACTTAGCACTTACATAACATTGTTTTTTATTTCCCAAATAAAAAAAACGTTTTTATTAATAATTATTATTAATTAATTATAATTTAGGATTGTACGTCAATGGAAAGTATAATATATAAAAGGACGCATGTACTCATTTTGTATCAAATGTACTACAATTATACACTTATAATAGTTTTTAAGTGTAATAGAAATATCGATTTTCATTTTTTGGATTCTTTTCTATACTTGTACTAAGCCTTCTTATTTCTTACAAAATTTATAATTGTAGGTCTAGGGAAAATACCCTATAACATATATGATTACGCGCCGAATTTCATACAGAATGCATCAATGCTCGTATACTTTGATTCCATTGGCTTCAAAGCTTGATTTTTTTTGTGCTACAAGGGACCGAAATATGAATATTTAATTTTAATTTCAATTAGACGCGTGGAGGTTTCCGTTTTTACCTTCACACTCTTCTCCAATCAGATCTGGTCTAAATAACACTTCCGGTGCTCTGAACCGCGCTGGGCCGATCTGAAATAGAAATGGGAGACAAATTTATTACATCAGAACACTTAATACCTCGACATTTCAGACTTGAACTCCTGATAACCTGAGTGTTAGATATTAGTTTCATCTCAATAAGTTCAACGAGAATGAGAATGAATAAAACATATAACAATACCTCAAGTTGAGTTCCATCAGGTAAACTATATTGAGCCCTCTCAGAGTCCATTGTCTCCTCTTTCAGTGGGTTGGGAGAGAGATAGCAGGCTCTCTCTTTTATAGCTTTGACTATTTCCAGTTCAGCGGAGGTACGCAGATTCACACCCTCTTTACGGAGGAGAAGTCTAGAAGTTAAATAAATAATTTCAAAAATTAAAAAACATTAGTAGTACAAATGTATTGAGCACAAAGTCGATATGTCTACTAGAAGGCAGTCCAAGATTCGATCAGTCATCTTCCAACTTCATGATCAAATCAGCTTGATGTTAGCATAATATTGTACTGTTACAAACACTAGCCCTGTACACAATAACCCTGCGTGAGGTCCTCGTGGCCCAGAGGCACACGCATGCGACTGTAAATGCAACACTTGTGGGTTCAATTCCCACTGGAAGGAATGAAATATGTATTTAATACTTTCATTTCCTTGCTCTAGTAACAAGTGTAGGGAGCTGTTCAGTTCTTTCATCCAATAGTCAATACCTCAAGAGTTTGGTGGTAAGTGAAGAAAGAGTGTCTTAGCACTAAGTTCCCTCTACCTATTCTGCGACATGCAGGATACAGCATAAAGCCTTGCTAACTAACCTTACCTATTTAAATAAATAAAGTACACAGTTTCACACTCAAAACTCACCTCAAATACCGTGTAACATCTCTACCAGCCACATCAACCCGCATAATACTGTGTGGCATTGCGAATCCTTCGTAAATGGGAACTGAATGTGTGACCCCATCTCCTGAGTCTAGAACCACCCCAGTTGTACGACCTGTTGCGTATCTGTAATATTAAAATGACAGAAAAAGCTTTAGGGACCAGTTGTGGTGAGAAAGTGGGGAACAGAGGTTCCCACTGCCAACTAGCTCAATTCATTCAATACTAATAGATACTCACAAGCTCAAAACAGCCTGCATCGATAAAAACAATGCTGGCACATTAAAAGTTTCAAAGAACACTTCAGCTGCCTTCTCTCTATTTCTTCTGGGGTTCAATGGTGCTTCAGTCAAAAGAACTGGATGTTCCTCCGAAAATGTTGATAGTTGATCCTGTAAAATGAAATAAAATATAAATAAACTAGCCTTTTAACTCTGGGCTTGCTTGGGTAATCAATCCATATTAGAAATAGCAAAAATTTTGTATGACCCAAGAAAAAACTAAGTGATGGAGGTAGTTCTCACCGCAAGTTACATTCAAACTAATAATGTGTTGTAGTACCTACAGTCTTCCTCGATAAATAGTCCATCTAATACAAAAAAAATGTCAATTTGCACAAGGTCTTCCTGAGATTAAGCTATTCTGATTTATAATATTAGTGTAAGAGTATTAATTTACTTTATTTTTGAAGGAATCTCAATAATTAAAGAATAATTAAAGAAATAAAAATAATAATAATTAAAGAATAAAATAAAGAAAGATCCAAGACCTATTAAATTCTCACAAGTATTTGATCTAGATTAGATAAATATATTATGTTTATTTCTCTGCTCTGGTAAAAAAAGCGTGAAGCAGAGTATATTAAAAATATCTTTAAGAAAAAAAAAACCAACTTAAATTAACCAACCTTACTATAAATATAATTCCACACTCTCTCCATGTCGTTCCAATCGGTCACTATACCGTGTTCCATTGGATATTTGATGCTCAACAGGCCTCTGTGTTCCTCGGCTCGTGGACCTACAAATAGTTCTCCTTCTAGAGCTCCTGCCATTACACGGATATGTTTTGGGCGACCGATGCTGTAATAAAAAATATATATGTATATATTGCTACTACTATTGATTACTTATATTTATTTACGTTTATATTTCCATTTCTTTGCTCTGACTTCAAGGCAAAGCATGGTGTAGAGTACTGCCACTCAGCACGCAATGCCTCCAGAATTCGGCAGAAAGTGAGGAACAGAGTGTATTAACACTAGGTTAATGCCACTGCCATAATTACTCTCAAAAGTTATCACAGATAATGTATAAGGCCATTGTGGCATAGCAACAGCAGTGTATGACTCTAAGCATAATGGTTGTGGGTTAGATTTTAGGGTTAGTCCATTTAGCTGAATGGGTTATATCATATTTTTATTTATTTGCTCTGGTTGCAAGGTAAAGCACGGAGTGGAGTTTCGCCACTCAACACGCAATGCCTGTTTCCTGCAAATGCAGTAGAGGTATTATAATTCCATTAAATATTAAGATACTTACTAGTTGGGAAACCTGCATTTTGGTATTTGATCACCAGCGAACCCAGCTTTGATCACACCTGAGCCCTGTCAATGAAAAAACGGTGTCAGATGTAAATTATTCATAAAAAATATATGTATGACTCATTTTACTTATAAACTACTATATGTTTACACTTTAAAATATTTACTTATCATATAATAAGTGAGAATCTAGTTTTCTTTAAGCTTTTATAATGATTATATCTTATATTACTTAATGAAAAGAAAGAATAGTGAAAATTGTGAACGCCAATACGACAAAAAATCGATCGGTAAATGTAAAATATAAGTATATTTACATTGTCTATAACGACTGGTTGATTCACAATGACGTCGTTGAGTTCCATATTTTATAAATAATTGGTTTAATTGGTTGTTTTTATTGTATTTTCGGAATTTATTTCATATTAGATGATAGATTCTCATAAGGACTACTTTCAAAAGTGACATCAGAATGTGAATGTTGCCACTTGCTATATTCTTCGGTTCGGTTCGGTTCTTTATTTATGGCGCTTCGAGCGTGTCATATTCTTTAATTTTGTTTTACTTTTAGCGCTGGATCTCGTTATGACATCGTTCTCCACTTTTCACCGAATGCTGAAAGCATTACTTGTTACCACCGTTGCCACCGTACCGTATTAATTTAATACAGTAATATTGCGACTGCAAATAAATTATAAATAATATAATTATGTAGCTTATACTTGGTTATACTGTATGGTATAATATTATATACCATACAGTATAACCAAGTATAAGCTACATACCATGTAATTTTACCATGTAATACAATAAAATAAATAATAATTTCATTTTCGTAACTAGCAACATATATAGCTTTTGTCAGTAAAACGAAACGGAGGATTTGACTGGACGATTTTATTTAAAATTGAAATTCAATGAAAGTACAACTATATTTGTTTTCTTTAATAAAATTTGCACGAAATGTCTACTTCTGGCTGTGCTATCAAAAGATTGTTAATTTATAGTTTATTAATTTACTGTTTTACTTTAGCGTATACAATAGAGGAAGGCATAGCAAATGGCTATTGCGATACAAAAAAATGTTCTACAGAGGAAAATAACGAAAAATATCTGCTATTCGATGTGAATCCACCAGAAGGTTTTAATTTAAGACGCGATGTGTATATGAGATTCGCTATAATGGTAGCTGAAGCTAGGAAAAGGGAACATAAAAGAAATTGGAACTTAGTACTACCTCCTTGGTACAATCTATTCCACTGGAAAAACGATGGTTATATGAGTAAACCTATGCCGTGGAGGAAATTCTTCGATTTAGATTCCATGAGAAGTTTTGCCCCTGTTATTGATTTATATGAAATGTTTCAAAAAACTGATGCTAAAAAGCTTCATATAGACAGAGTATATGTTTTACAGAACTATGAAGACCCTTTTGGACCTAATGGCGAATTTATTGACAAGTGGGAGGTCAATAAAAACTGTAAATACAATGGGTATTATTGGGATTATAATAATATAACAGTAGGTGAAGTAGTATGCATTAAATTTCAAGGAAGAATATCTAAATTATGGGAGATTGTTATGTTACATCCAAATGATAAATTCATTATGTTTGATAATGGAGAAATACCATTGCATGACAGATATGGTGACAAACATTTTTGGGATTGCAGAAAAAGTATGCAATACAATAAAAATCTTACAGTCAGATCTAAGAATTATATTGAAAATATTCTAAACTGCAATAAAGCAAAATGTAACAATTACATCAGTGTACATTGGCGTAGACGGGACTTTGCTAGATCAAGGAAGAACGAAGTACCTTCAGTTCAAGGGACCGCAAAACAAATCAACAACACTATTAAAAGACAAACCCCGGATATTATAGATATATTTATAGCTACTGATGCTGAAACAAATGAACTAAATAGCTTAGTAAAACTATTGGAAAACATGAATTTGAAAATACATCTTTTTTTACCAACAGAACAAGATTTTCTTAAATATGGAGATGGTGGAATTGCAATAATTGATCAAATTATTAGCTCACATGCTGCTTATTTTATAGGCACTCATGATAGTACATTTACATTTAGGATTTATGAGGAGCGAGAAATTATTGGATTTGAACCAGCAACTACTTTTAACAGATTATGCCCAGATAATGGAAGATGTGAGAAGCCATCAATATGGAGAATAGAGAAACAATAAATTACATTTTATTAATATTTCACATTAGACCAAAAATTTAGTCATATTATTAAGTATACAATTAAGTATAGAATATATAAATATATCATTATTTCATTTTTAAGCATGACTTGTCACTATTTACTTACTGTGTTTTATATATCTAAATTGGATGAATGAAAATAACTTAAATATAATCATTTTGTTTTGAGACCATCATCGCGCGAAGTAATCAATCAATCATGCCATTGTGTGAATTGAACCCACAACCTCTTATATTTGAGGCGCCGCTCATAAAAGGGCGCCAAACAGTCTGCAAAACTATTTAAACATACATATGAAATTATATAGTGTTCGCCTGGGAAGCGCTGTAAAAGTATTAGGTCCCGGGCGCAGGTAAAGCTCGCTACGCCATTAGTGTTGAGTAATGGCTATCAACACCCAAAACGTCCCGAACTTTTTCCTTTTATATATTACTTACTAATAATAGTGTATACTGATTGGCACCTTAGGTTCAATAGGTCAAGTTGAGACGTTTTATAAAACATGTAGTCTTCTTCAAAAAATGAATTATCTAACGCAAAAAGATTTTAAAAAAATCATTCGAACCCGAACTTTCTCAGATTTGTGTGTTCTAAATCATTAAGAACTATAATAATATTAATAAAAACAGAACAGACAACTATAAATATTATTATAAATATTAATTTACTTATTATTCTTTTATCAAATATTATTGTTATTTTTTTTTTGCCAAAAAAACCATATACCATAAAACAAAAAAGCTGGCAACATTATAAACAAAAATTGCACTGCATTACATTGAGTAAATGTGTTCTGTGTCTGTGATTGCAGCTAAATATTTCAATTTTAAACTGAAAAGCTACTTTTCTTCTATTATTTAATATTAGTAGTACGTAAAGCATTTTATTAAATCATTTATAAATAAGTAGTGTCGAAGCTAAAATTCAGGTTTATTTAGGATATGGACTTATATTCGTCAGATTTTACCGGCAATGGTCAGTATTTATACATCGTACGTTCATAAATTTTACATTTTATTTCAATATTTAGCTTAAGTTCTTGTAATTTTGACAAAAAAAATGTTACATTTTAAATATCTGATGTGAAAACAACATAACCTATTAAAGAAAGTAAATAAATTGTATTAAATAGGGATGCCCGATGATCATCGATGTTAGCAGACAAAATATCGATGTTTTAACATCGATGTTGCATTAAATAAAACATCGTAACATCGTTGTGGGAACACATTATCGAAATTTGGTCGCGTACACGTCATAAATTTACGAATGCTTCTATACACAGTATTTATTAAATTCTGAACACCACCACACACCACAGATTAGTTTTCTACCTAGTTTGTTGTCTATGCCGGTGCAGCCAACAGCAGCCAACCCTGTGTCGTTTTATATTTATACTAGCGGACGCGCGCAGCTTCGCTTGCGTATTTAGGGGTAATAAACCAAGAAACATGTGTTTAATGAAATATTTTTAAGAGTCTAAAGGAGTCGGTGGTTTAAGAGTCGGTGGCGATTTAAAGATTTTTCCATAAAAACTTTCAACCCCTTATTTGCACCCTTAGGGAGTGAATTCTAGAAAACCATAAAACACATATTCAATTAAATATTTTTAAGAGTCTAAATTTAAAATTTTATAATAATCGGTGGCGTTTTAAAAATGTTTCCATACAAACTTTCAACCCCTTATTTGCACCCTTAGGGGGAGAATTCAAGAAAACCATGAAACACGTGTTCAATTAAATACTTTTAAGAGTCTGAATTTCAAAATTTATAAAAATCGGTGCCGATTTAAAAAATTTTCCATACAAATTTTCAACCCCTATTTCCCCCCTTTAGGGTTAAAATTTTTCAAAATCCCTTCTTAGTGGATGTCCAGATAACGAAAGTAAACATCTGTCCAAATTTCACGTTTCTACTATTAGCGGTTACGCCTGTGCGCGCGTCTTACCTCAGTCAGTGAGGACAAGTCCTTTTATATATATAGATTACTACGTATTTAAGCATTTCCAACAAACCAGATAAATATAGAATATTTTTTTACCAAAACTGTTTAAATTTGCAAAATAATATGTCATTAGATTAAACTTAAGTTCAGATTCTTACAAACACAAACTCGCCTCGCTACTCAACTCATTGCGACGTTAATTTTAAAAAGGAAATTTCAATTTCCATAAAACTGTGACTCATGTGTTTGACTAAAACCGAACGTCTTAAATCTTTAAATTATGACGACTTTGTCATAATAATACATCCCGTTATAGTGTATCTATTAAGTTCTTTACCTAAATATATTTCGAACTTGTCTTTCGAAATATATTTCGATTTTTTTCTTTTTAATATTTTTCAACTTGGAGAAAGAGTGTTACTCTCACTTAAAAAAACTGTATTATGGTCAACGAGTGTTCACGTGTTTATTTTAATTTAAAAAGAAATATCGTAAGCAAAAATAAACATTACTACTTTTAGAGTCTTATAAATTGTCGTTTTATGAACTTTTATATATCTTCCATATTTTTCATATGGAAATTACTATTTCTCTGTATTTTTCTTATCTGGACACGAAGGCCAAAGGCCTTTTTCAAAATCCGAGTTGGTAACTTGGCAAAACTGGCGTTCACTTCCTAGTTCGTACTTCACAATCGACCGGTGGTGGGTTCGATCCCCACTCGAGCAAATGTAATATTTATTTAAATATATAGCTGAAGCGGAATGGATACAGGGAAATTAAAAAATGGAAAAAGAAGAAAGTTAACATTAACATCGATGTTGTTCATACGATTTTTATCGAACATGGATGTTACAGCTTCGATGTCAATATCGATGTTTTTCTAACATCGGGCATCCCTAATTATAGCTTTATTACATTAAAAAATTGTTTGTTTGCAATAATTTTGTCACATGTGTAACTATTTGGTCCAATCTATACTTATATTAAAATATATATGTTCGCTGTTGTTATATACATGAAAGATTTATGAGAGAATCTGTTATTCCCTCATTGATATGGTATGGTAGAACCCACTACAATGATAATTATGTTTTTTTGTCGGCTTGTCCGAAACTATTTAACCGATTTAAATACAGTTTTCAGTATTGTATTTTGGCAAACAACCTTTAACATTGAATGTTTTTGCCATATTTACTTTAAATTAGTAAACAAAAATAAAAATGTTAAAGAAATGTAAAGTAATTTGTTTAACAAAATTGATACAAAATTACTGTTATTGAATTGGTTAAAACTTTTTGGGGGTGGAACAGTCGGATATTTATTTCTGGAATAAAAAAAATAATAGTTAAAAAGAATTTTAAAAGTAAGTGAGTTTTCAAGATATTCTTGTCTAAGATTTTATTAGTACAGGCTTAAATTACAAACCTAATTATTTCTGACAATTTCAGATTTCAATGAATGGGTGAGTGCTTTAATGTAGGTGTATGCTTGAGCTTGAGCTTTGTAAAAGACATTTTTTAGCTTCACATTGTATCCCGCATGAAGCAATCGATCTCCTAGTTTTCATCTTAAAAAAAGTTACTTTAAGTAATTTATGGGACATACCTACATATATTTCAGAAAATTTCACAAATGATTTTAGACTTACCGCTAGAATAATTTAAAATGAAAGTAAAATATATACTAAGCAAAATTTACTATTCCATTAGTGTGGTGTGGAATTAAATGCTAGCCTGTGGGATCTTCCTGGAGGACTGATATCACTGACATTTCTATGTAACTTGATTATTCAAAAGTGCTTGTAATGGCCTAATTGAATAAAGAATATTTTATTTTGATATTATAAAGCTGAAGAATTTGTTTGAATGCGCTAATCTCAACAATAATGATTGTAAATTCAATTCCAAACTCAAAGGAATGATAATTTGATATTTTTTATTTTCGTTGAACCACTCTAAAAAGACAGTAGGACATCAAGTTCTTATTCAGACTTCTTTGAGAGTTAAAAATCTATCTTCTCAATAAATAGTTTATTGAGAAGTTAATAAAAATATTTTGAGTTTTTCTTTGTTTTATTAATTATTGTTTACTTTTGTTTTTGGGGGTTTCTATTATATAATTTTCTTTTTCATTTGTTTATGCTATTTTATTTCAATAGTTTATTTAATTGTATTTCAATTGTGTTTCATTTGTCCAAAACTTATCTAAATAAAAATTATTTCTAACTGTTTATTATTTTTATATTTGCAACCTTTTTTTTTCACATACTTAAATTTGCATACCTACTAGCAATGTGTGCGGCAAATTAACGATTAACTTAATATCCTGCCAACCTATTTGAATTATTCTTTTTGTATGGGTCAGGAGGCACTTCAAAGTTTGGTTAGGTTGTGGGGTCCGGTTAAAAATGAAGAAGTAATTTTTTTTTTGTTAAAAATTATAATTATTGGATTTCAATCATTACAATACATAAAGAAAGCTTTATGTTTTTCTTCTATTCATGCTGTTATCGTGTAGGCTGGAGGCATTGTGTGTTAAGTGTCGGAAATTCGGAACTCAACGCTGCGCCACGAGACTAATCTCGTCACCAGAGCGAGGAAATGAAAATATGCTATATTTCATTATATCAAGTGCGAGGCACTAAAATATTTTATAATCGAACTCACAACCTGTCGCGTTTAGTGGCACTGCTTCAATAATTGTAATTTTAAGTATTTTAGATATTTTTGCATGTTGCAAATAATGAGTTAGTTTTAACATTTTTTGAAATGTTCTTGCCACACCAAAGAAAGAAAAATATTTAGGAATGTACAAAACATTTTATGTAGCGTTGCTCGATCTCACACTTGTAAATTATTATACGATCTTAAATATTAAAACTTATAATTATTAAATTCATCCATCCATATACTTTTTAAGTTTATTCTTTTAGTGCTAATAATATTGTAAATAGTTTATTTTTAAATAAGAGTTAAAATACTTAATACATTTTCCGCCAAACGAAACAAACGATTCCATACATTTTTGGGCCTAGAATGTAGAGATGAAAAATGGTATGATTTAATACGTTCAGGTTCATCATTCCCTCCTGACACATTCTATAAATTTTGGCAATCTGAGAACTGAGTTATTAGATGAAAGTGAGGTTGTTGTTATTGCTTGTTCCAAAGGATGACCCTCTCGGTTTCTAGGTATTAAGAATGAAGTATTGACACACCGGCTCCGCCTGTCGAATCTTCTACCAGGCGATACCTCGTTCGATGTATTTGATATTCTCAGAATTCAACAAGAACAAGAAGTACAAAAGTGAAGTAAAAAATGCAAAAATCATTAGACACGGTGTCATTGTCAATCAGTTGTCACATATATCATTTAAAATATAATTGAACTTAATCGGTTAAGGATCTAAAACTCATTTTTTTTTTCATTTTATATAATAATTTAATTGAGAATCTGGAAATGAAGAATTTCCAGATTCTTAATTCAATTATTATTTGCCATTCTAAAAAATAAAAAAAAATTGTAATTTTTAGACCACATTTCAACTCTTTACGGTTCGGCCTAAAAGTTTCATGCTAAATCTAAATAATGAATATTTAATAATATTCATTAGAGAAAAAACAGATTCCTGCAGATTTATGAAATGGTATCTTAGTCTATATCGTGTGATAGCTATTGACTGTAAACGTAATGGTTGCGGGTTCAATTCATTCGGGAAAAAATATTATTTTACAATTCCCCGCTCTGACATGACAAGATATATACACGACACGACATTAAAATGAGTGGCAGAATTCATCGATGCCTTTTGCTTCCATACCAGAACGTAGAAATGAAAATATTGAATATTTAATTTTTTCGAAATCGGACCCACCTGCTGCGTACACAGTCGCACGCTTGTGCCTCACGACTGGTCTCATACAGTCCCATAATTATGTACTCATTGAATATCTGAAACGTAGGACTCAACCGGCGTCAGCTCAACGACAGATGTCGAAATGCCGTCGATGGAAATTAAGAGAGATAAGAAGGCGGATTTTGAACAAAATGTTAAAACTGGCGACAAGCGCCATAACCGAAGTAAGGGTAAGTTATATTGTAAAGTGCTTTCACAAGGCCAATACATAGGTGTCCCATATGTGAATAAATAATCTTGAAATACCTCATGGGAGACTTATTGGGGACTTAAATTAACTAGTCTGTGAACTAAAGCTAGAAAAGGAGTGTCTTAACACTAAGTTAACTCTCTCTCTTTCTTATGTGGGATATAGCGTGAAGCTCATAGCCATTAATATTTTCGATCTATTGCATTTTTTATTTGTAATAAGTACACATTGCTTCTTTGCTCTTTATTGTTTTAACGGCACTACTTTTGTTGTAAGAGCCCAACGTCGCACAGTGGAATGGCATCTGACTAAACACGACGGTTGTGAGTTCTATCCCTAATCGGAAGAAAGATTATATTTAATTATTTTCATTTCCCCGCCGGAAGACAGTGTGGCTGGCACGTTAACACGACATGACTCTTAAATTTGACGGTGCGTGGGGAACGAAGTGCCTTAATACCAGGTTCCTTTACCTTACGGTAAAAAGACAAGTTGCTTTTACATTTTTTTTACATTGTACTTAAAATAACATTAGAAGTATATCTAAAATATTATTGTTAAAATAAAAATAATTTTTTTTATTGATGTCCAAATAAGTTCTTTGAATTAATTTTTAAATTTCATTATCTTTAAGGCTTCAAAGCATTATGGTGTCAGATCTTCGTCAGATTTCTATTAATCTATTTGCAAATAAGAAAAAAATATAAAATATATACATGGCGGTAGTTGTAAAACTTTCAACAGTTACATTGAGACGCCGATTCTTCTGTCACACAAGTTTTGTCATTTCTTGCATTAAATTTGTTATTTAGTTGAAAGTGATCCAAAATATTGAAATTACTTAATTTAAAAAAAAAAATAACGAAAAGTGTGAGTTCCACATTCGTGCTAATATTTCAGGTGCCTCAAAACACTTATTGGTTAACTTTTAAAAAATCAGTGAAAAATACAAGACTTTTTAATATATTGGTAGGTACTTACTATATTTTAAAAACAATATACCTATACTCAAATATTACATGAAAAATAAACTTAATCAAATAACATAAAAATAACCTTATAGGTATTATTAACCCTTGCCTAGATGGTGAACCACCAACGAAAAAACTAATGCCGTCAATACAACTGGATGCCGGCTTCAAATGGAATCTTCATGTGAGCCAGTTTTTTATATTTATTTATGAGTTGAGTTGTTAGTGACACGTGACTTATTCTGAGGTTCGTATTTCTAAACCGCTCTCTACTCTGAGATCGATCTTGAAAGCGATCCTTGAGATGCCGTTTTTCATAGGCCCGTATTTATAAACCGCTCTGAACTTTGAGAGGAATCTTCAGGCGCCTTCTTATTCATAAATTATAATGTATGGATGGAAACGGCATCTCAAAATCCATGTTAGAGTTGAGAGCGGTTCATAAATACAGACCTTAGCTATTTTCATTTGATCACGTGGGCGAACTGCAAGTAAAAGATAACCAGTTACAAAATTTCTTGGTGTTCAAATCCAGGCCCTTGCAAAAGCGGCAGAATCTGTGGAATTCGGCGGTAAATCTCCGGTGTCCGCATTGAACGAGCTCGGCGTGCGCGTCGCGTACAGTGTGCTGAAACAACGCGGGCCCGCGCATTGCCCGAGTTTTACAGTTGCTGTAACGGTGAGTTATGTTTTTTTATGTATTTGTTTTTATTTTCAGTGATTGAGATTTTTAAATATTTTGTTACTTTAGAGACTTTGGCTATATATCTTTTTTTCATTATAGTTATAGTTGTGAAGAGCGAGGTGTTTTGTCACATACACTTGTGTCCCTTCCCCACGACGGGCCTCAAATACTCTTCATGATCTATATACTTAAATTTTTGATAGTTATGAAGGGAACTAAAATATAAAATAAAAGCAAATAATGGTTCCATAAGTTAAATTTAAGTTAGTTTTTATACTTTTCCTAAATAAGTATTTTTCTTTCCTATGTGTGGAGTAACACTTTCAAAATGTTAGAAAAATGCTCTCTTGCCAGATAATAGTTCATAGCAGTTATCTTTAGGTAGCGGAAATTTGTAAAAATCTCCCTACAGAGATGCTAACAACATAAATAAGTTGTAACAAGCATATAAGAGTTTCGACGTTGCTTGATGTGAACGTACCTATGGCTTAGTTGTCACAGTGTTTGGACGTTCAAATTTTCATACGTTTCCTAAATAAGTATATTATTACTATTTTATTAAATATTTTAATACATAGCACCTTGTATAATTTCAATTTTGATTCTTCCTAACTTCGTCATAAAAAGGTTAAAACTGTGAATCTGGAAAGGCCACAAGACTAAATTACTAGAGTCTACGCTTGTAATTCTATAAAAAAATATCTAATAGTAAATACTAGTCTTAGTCTATACTCTATTTATTTGAACTTTTGAACCTTTAAGAATGGAAGTTGTATTATAACTTTGTAGATTTTCTAGTTTTTAATTTAGTTCTTTTAAATTTTCTAAAACTTTAGTCTATATTTGTTTTAATAATATAATTTATAGTGTTTTAAAGTGATTTTTATAATAATAATAACATGTACATATATAAACAGAGTAATTCAGATTAGTATATTAATAGCTAATTGGTGTGGTTAAAAAATAAATAACAAAATGGTTGATATAAAAAATATAACAAAATTGGAATTGAAATATAAGCATCCTATATCTATACTAAATGAATACTCCAAAGGTTTTATATTTAGGGACATTGGTAGAACTGGCAGTGAACATTTACCTAATTTTTGTGTGGAGGTCATAGTAAGTTCTGTTTTGATTTTATTACTCATCTACTTGTACCTAACTAGTGTTAAGGCACTGTTTCCCACGGACTGTCCACCAGAGCAGAAAAAAAAATTATAAATCTTCATCAAAAGAAACATGATTAAAATTCAAAGTTTTGAATGGAAAGTGGGGAATGGAAGTGTCTTAATAGAAACAGAGTATCTTAACACTAGGTTGCTTCTTACCTTGCTATGTGCAGAATACAAAACATATTTTGACCTACAAGGAATTTTCACTCCTTTTTCTGGTTTCTGTACTAATTCCAAATATTACATGTTGAGAGCTTGACCTTGATACTATGCATTATCTTTCCTTAAAGGTAAACAAATAAATATAAATAAAACCATTCCTTCAAGTGGGTATCGAACCTACACCAAACATACATAATTACATTAATTAGACTACAATATCCCACCCTTAGTAAATTACACAAAAAAAATGTTGTATAAAAATCTAACTATATACCACCTCTTAACAATGACATCATTCTGTTAACTGTACCAATGATGTAATTTTTGCACTTATACTTAGTTTGTCCTATGTACTTTGTTTAAAGTCGATTATAAGATTTCCTGTAATTTACCTGAGAGGTATGAAATAAAGATTATATTTAGAAAATCATTTTGATGGTGTCTCGTCACAGTGGTACAGCGATTGATTGTGAACGCGATGATTGTGAGTTTGATTCCCACTCGAGGGAATGATCATATTTTAATTATTTTTATTTCTTCACTCTTATAATCAAAAATCGTGTTTGTGTTTTAACACTAGATTCTCTCAGCTGACCTCCAAAAATACAAAAAAAATAAATAAATATGCTATGTTTTCTTTGGCAGGTGGCCGATATGTCGTTTGAGGGTTGGGGTCACAGCAAGCGAGAGGCTCGGGCAGCAGCAGCCAAGACCTGTTTGAACGCACTGCTGGCGCGAGCTGGACGTGTTCTCCCCAACCCTGGTCCAGCCCCAGACTTCACAAGCGATGAGCCACCCAAATATCCTGGTAAATATGTCATGGATGAGAGAGTGGTTACTAAATGTTTTAGTATTGTTTTTGCAGGAATGTTGGGATATATTTTGTTCTTATTTGATTGTGCGATGCGAAAATGAGCAGATGTGTCGGTATTTTAATAATATTACATAATATTCAGTTCATAAAAGTGGTAATTTCAATAAACATTGTTGTTTTTTTTCATTTTAGTGTCGGACTTTCAATGTGTGGATACTAGAATTCAACCTCCCGATGTCAATAAATCGGCACCACCCCCAGGTGAGTTTACTAGTTTTTCAGGATGTATTCATTCAAATTGAAAAATCCTTAATATGTTTTCTTTTAAGCCCTTTATATATATGCTCTCAAGTCTAAATTGGATCTTGAAGGCGATCTTGCCGTTTTCATTCATAGATTATTAAAATTACATCTCAAGATCAATTTCAGAGTTAAGCTCTGTTTATAAATACGGGCCTAAATGAACACATTCAAAGTAGAAAAAACTGTTTAACAATTTCTTCTTCGTTACTTTAAAATTTATGGTAATCTAAAGATTGTAATATTATTATTTTATACCAATCTAAACTATATAAGGACTATATGGGACCGTTGTGTCCATACAATATCTGATTGTGAACGTGACGATTGTAGGTTTCATTTGCACTTTGGAGATTGAGATTTATTTTTATCACCTCCCCCTGGTAACAAGATTTACTGCGGCGTTGAGTTTCGCCACTCAACACAAAAAATGTGAAACGGCGAGTCTTAACACTAGGTTCCATCTGCCTACGCTACTATATCCGGGACATATGTATATGTTTTAAATAATTCTATAACATGAAAATATTTCAGGTCTCTTTGGTTCAACAGTTTCACCGATACACAAAAGTCCTATAAATACTCTATATGAAAATTATCCAGGATTAACGTTCACCTGTACGTTCGGAGACGGAACACCCTTGGAAATGCTACAAGGTGAGCATTTTTATTTATTAATAAAATTATTGCTTTACATGTTTATATTATATGAGAACAATGAGTGAAAATATTGACATTTTTGATTGTAAATATTTTCACATTCTGTACAAACAGAACAAATTATTAACGTTAATTTCACTTAGTAAGTAGTTAGTTTAGTAGAAATTATCGTAAAAATAAATGACCCTTTTTTTATTTTTTTCTTATAATATATGTTTGTCATTTAGTGTTCATTAAAAAACGAATATGATTATGAAAGAATGATAGTAACAAGTGACGTCACGAGTGCTTATCACCAATTTAGGGCCTACATATAGGAAAATCTGAGATCGATCTTGAGATATTATTTTTATTCATCTATATATATAAAATCGAAAGGTCAGTCACTCATCACGAAATCTCAAAAACTACATGTGCTAGGAATCTCAAATTTTGCTTAGGAGTTACTTATAGGACGTAGGTGCATGCTAAGACGGGAATTTGCAATATTCGACTTTTAAGGGGTTGTTTTTGGGTTTGAAAATTTGTATGAAACTTCGTTACTACTAACTCCTAGCAAGGAGTCTCAAATTTGCATGGACGTCACTAGGACGTAGTCATGGAGACAGAAATTAATAATAACGTAGTTCACGCAGGTGAAGCCGCGGGCGGGCCGCTAGTACATTATAAATATGAGTTTAGATTTGTTTTAAATCTACCAAAGAATTGTTAAAATACTATTTATTCTTTACAAAAATGTTCTTAGATACCTCACAATATAAGCCTTTCAATATATTTATTTACAAAAAATGTAACAAATGACGTCATAATTTACTATTGCTATCCAAAATTTTCCATTTATATTTTCAAAATTTGTTAATTATTATATTATTTTAAAATAAACGATTCAACATTTTGTAAGTAATAGGTATGTACAAATATTCCTGAAATACTTGGATATGGTGAAAGCTCTCGTTCGAAAATGAAAAGTAAATAAATAAAAAAACAATTTTCAACAAGATTCAGTAATACTACGTGTCTACTTATTTTTGTCGCGAACTGTGCATACATACATGTCAAACTATATATTATTTTTTGAAGTATGTTAAACATATTCCATACAAATACATATGTTGATTTCCCTATTTCGTTTGTTTTTTCCGTTTCTTGTAGCACCGACACAACTGAGTCATAGCATGCGCTTCAAAGTGGTCGTCCAGATAAAAGATCAAGTTTTCGAAGGTTTTGGTGAGTATTGAATGAATGAATGAATGATCTAAATGTAATATTTCAGATTTATTATATCAAAATAGGAAACTAAAGTAAACTGTTTAGTGCCTTTCATAGCATTCAGAGAAAACCTAGTGTTAAGACACTACTCCGCTTTCTAGTTGAGTAACGGAAATTATCATCGCGTTTTTCCTTGTTACTAGACTAAGGAAATGAAAATATTAAATAATTCTTTCCCTCGAGTGGGAAGTGAACCAACAACCCTCGTGTTTACAATCAGCCGCACGCTGAGCTAATGCGCCACGACGGTCTTATTGACTTGATTAATTTATATACAATTCTATTTAGTACCATATTTACCGTAAGAAACAATACCTAATATCAGATACAAATTTTTAAGAATACCTTAACTATTAACCTAAAATTCATTAATTCATCAAATGAATAAAAATATATTTTCCAGGTTCAAGTAAAAAATTGGCAAAATTAGCCGCAGCCAGAGCTGCCTTAGGAGAACTGAGTGATAAAACACCGAACCTTCTACGGCCTGCCTCGGACGATGTGCTTCCACAGTTACTTGCCGATCATATTGCTAAGTGAGTGTCTCATTAGATGTCTGCCTTTTCAGGTTCACGCTATGAGGGTAGGCAGAGAATATTTTATATTTAGACACTCCGTCAGACATCATTGCTATCATCATACATGCTTTTTTGCCGTTTATATACGAACCCTTACGTAAGGAACCCTTAATGTGCGAGTTCGACTCGCAATTGGCCGCCATTTTACTTCCATTCTTACTACCTAACGTTATCATCGTGTGTAGATCAATAAAAAACCGTCTAAGCGCTCTGACCACTAATCCATACGTTCTCATGAAGTTATTTCGAAATTCTTATAACTTCGTATAATGTATGCTATAC